>CAJNJA010090419.1:450-19850 GCA_905231915.1 Symbiodinium necroappetens
ACAAGCACAAACACAAACAAACAAACACACACACACACACCAGAACCCCCACGCCGCACAAAGCACATTCATCCGACGCACTGCAACGAGTGTTGAGGCCTCTTGTTGCTTCAAGGCAGAGTCAGGTCCGCAGCGTGGACATCACAGTCCTGCGATGAGAAGGTTCAGAGTTTAGGGTTTAAGCTTAGGGTTTGGGGTGATTAGTCCCTAAACTGTAAATCAAAAGCCTTGAAACCGACGATCCCAAACCCAAATTGGCCTGAGATCTTTCCCTCCTGGGTCGTGCTGCAGCACTGAACTTCAGAAGAAATTAGAACCCCCACCCTTAAAACTCCAAGGAAGTGTTTACACTATGCCCTAAACTTCAGAGACGTTCAGAACCCGACATCTTCGACATCAGCTCAGGTGCGATCTCGGGTCTCCGAACCGACATCAACAACGAGCTGCTCAACGGCGCCCTGGGGCAAGAATGGTTTCTGGAGAACCATAAGGGTCCATGTACTCATATAGTATATGCATTGGCCTTAGTGTAGTTCCTATATAGGTGCTTTGGGGCCAAAGTATATACCATTTGGCACCCTTTGGGATCCTATTGGGAGTAAGCCACTGATAGTGTGTGCGTGTATGCATACTTACATGCCTATCTATCTGCCTCCCTACATAGAGGCAGGGAGAGACAGACACAGACAGACGGAGACCCACGGAGACAGACAGAGACAGACGGACAGACGGACGGACAGACAGACGGACAGACAGACAGACAGACAGACATACAGAAACAGACATATGTGTATGTGTGACCATATCTACACATATACATATACATAGATATACATATACTAACATATGCTACACACAAACTCGGTATAGCAGGGTCACAAGAGTTAATGTTAAGGGATCTGTCCTTGAAGGGTGTGAGGCTCAGGAGTAAGTGATGTGAGCAGCTTTCGAAGGAAATTCTGACGGAGCCCTATAATGACGCGTTAGAAAATGGTTAAGGGTTTAGGGGAAAACTTCATACTACGTAAGTCCTTATCCTGAAGAAGGGGTGCACATGGCAGTGCAACTTTGGATTTATTGGGCACCGCACTCCCGAAGTGAGGGATCTTGATTTTTGTTGAAGGCTGGGTTCTTGTCATTACAGGCCTTTTCGAGCTCTCTTGGGGGTATTGACCTTGTCGAGGTATAAAACCGATTCTAGCATAGAACCTTTCTCTCAGGTATGATCACGCGTCGATGGTGAATAGGTTTAGGGTATAGGCTTCAGGGCTATAGAATAGGTTTAGGGTACAGGGTTTAGGTTGGGGGTTTAGGCCTTCGGATTATACCCTCATGGTAGCAGTGCTGAGAACTTGCATGATATGTCTAGCAACGCAGTGGTTGCTCGGAAGCAGTATGTAGAAGTCTAGCCTCGTTGGAACATGCAGATGCAGAAATATTACTTGCGGCAGCGATGTGACATGACAAGATGCTGAGAACGTGCTGTGACCCTAGGTATGGTACACCAGCTTGTAGCAATGACAGATGGGTCTGCGGGAACTCAACATGGTCTTTGATGTTACATGCATAGTAGCATAGCGGCTTTGATACATGCATCATGAACTGTTGTCCTACAATCCACGATTTCAGCATGAGAAGCGCATGACCGAACGTGCAAGCATGTTGGCAGGAAAATTAAGCAGATGCAATCACATACAGTAATGCAATACTATGACACTTTCTGACACACCCCCTGCCCCGGTAGCCAGATTTTGTACGATGCTCAGTATATCAAGCACATGTACAAAGGTCAGAAAGCACTCAGGCCACTGCGAAGAAATGCCCAGATTTGCAGCTGCTTGTATGTAACAAGTTGTTGGCTGTTGTCACTGTAGCAGTTTCCTGTCGTTGAAAGGACCCCTAATGGTCCATGTACCCAGATAGCATATTATACTTTGGCCCCAAATTACCTACATAGGGACTACTTTAAGGCCAATGTACTGTATATACTATGTGAGTACATGGACTGTTAGAGGACCCAAGCCCCACTGAGGGAATAGCTCCCTTCGAGGTGCACACCGCTTGGCCGTAGCGCTAGCAGCGGGGCTGCCGGCGGTGCCAAGCTCTCCAACCACCTTGCATGACAGACCCTAAACCCTCTTTCTAAACCCTTGTAGCACACTTATAGGATCCTTATGAAATTATAGAAAGCGACTACATATTGCAGAGCATACCCCCGGGGGTTTCGCGTGGAGGGTTTATTTCCCTGATGTCGAAGAGCAGGAGGTTTCGTGCTGAGCATCAGGATTTCCAGGGAGGCCTACAGAGGAACGCTGCAAGTCTTCACCGGAGGTGAGCCAGTCTCTCCGCCCTCTGTAGACCGTTGAGGGTTGTGGGTTTGGGATTTAGGCCATTTGTTCGGGCGCCGTGGGGAGTGTTTGTAGCGACACTTTGGATTGGACAGTACTTGCAGACTTTCGCTCGAAGTTACCCAACATCAGCACCTCACAGACTTGGGGCCTTTGGCTGCAGTTTGGGGCTGAGGGTTCTAGAGCCGGAATGTATATATATATATATATGTATATATGTATATACACATACACACGTACACATACGGTTGTTGACGTAGATTTCGATTATAGACCGATGTATGTATTGTGCTATTTTGTTGTGTATTGTACTGTATGTCTGTGTGTATGTATGCGTGTATGTCTGTATGTATGTATGCATGCATGTATGTATGCATGTACACACATACATGCAGACATACATGCATGCATGCATACATGAATATCATCAGACAGACAGCGCCCCACAAGCCACCAACCCCGAACCCCTTACATTAAACTCATCAAATCCTCGCTAGTTCTAGTAGGGCTCCAAAATCATGAAATCCCACACCCTCGTTCCATGTTCCTTACATCGCGAGTTAAACCTTAAGATCCCACATCCGCACTTCTCCATGAAGCTGCCAGCCGTTTTGCAGGAGGGCCTTACTGGGGGAGTGGACCAGACGATCTTGCTGCCGAACCTGGTCCCGGGCTTCAGGGGTGCAGGTTTGGGTTGGAGCCGGGCCTCTGAAAAAAAAAACTCAGCCCCTGGTCTCGCCTAGGCTGCTTTTTGAGACAGCCAAAGTGGTAGGGAGCGTTGAAATAATAAAGGCCCGAAGCCCAACTCCTTGGTCCCTGAACCCTAAACCCACCCCGAAACTCCTCCCCTGAGACTCTGGACCCCGAAACCGCAAGATACTTTAAAGTCTAAGCCCTACACTTGAGGAGGCGGAGTTCCAAGGGCTTCAGTACGTTGAAGGCTCCGGTTTGAGGGTTTGGGGTGGTTAGAATCCCCCTAAACGCCTAAAGCCTAAACCCCTAAACCCCTTAACCCGAAACCCCTTTTCAACGCTCAACCCTAAACCCCTAACCCCTAAACCCCCAGCCATCGCACAACCACGCAGCTGCACGCGGTTCAACCACCGCCTTGGCGAAGCCTAGAACATTGTCGGTTTAGGGTTTAGGGCCGCAAGCCATGTGCATTTCTCTAATGCCCGAAGCTAAATCCAAAACAACTGAACCATCTGCATGCGGCCAACAACAGCTAAATGCTGGCAATGCGAATACATCCTTGCCAAGCAGCATCGGAGATAAAAGAGGCATGAATCAAAGTCTACCGCAAATGCAACAGTTGGGTCCAAGACTTACACCGTCAAGCCGCCTAAACTCTAAACCCTAAACCAATTAGTTTAAGCCTAAACTCCTAAGCCCCAACAGCTCAGTCCAAAGCCAATCAACAACAACACCGCAACGCCTAGCCGTAGCCAACTCAGTTCTCCAGAACTCCACAGTTCTTACCGCAAATCCCTGAACCCCTAAACCCTAAACCCCTAAACCCAAAAACCCCCAAACCCCTAAACCCTAAACCCTGAACCCCTAAACCACCAAACCACCAAACCCCCAAACCCCCAAACCCTGAACCCTGAAGCCCTACACGAGCCCTCGACGCAGGAAAAAGTCGGCTACCGCAGCACTGCCGCAGCCCTCCTTTTGGAGCTGCCGGGTTCGAATATGTGGATTCCTCTAAGAAGGGTTCCTTTAAAGCTTTAAGGGTTCCTTTATTTAAAGGGATCTTCAAGGGCTTCTAGAAGGCCAGGGTTTAAGATTTACGGTTTTAAGGGTCATTACGAGGGCTACTACGATGTCTGGAAGCCAGGCACATTCTTTAGAGCTTATAGGGCTTAGGACATGCGGCTTAATAGGGTGTGGAGTGTAGCTTGAATCCCAAAAACTGCATTTCTTCCTCGAGCCCTTGCTCCGAAGTCGAACTTGCTCTGGGCCATGTCTAAGTCACAATTCAGGTTTAGGGTTTAGGGTAGGGGGTTTAGGGTTGGGGTTTAGGGTTTAGGGCAATTCAGGCGAATTAGGGTTTAGGGTTTAGGGGTCACAATTCAGGTGAAACCTCAACCGCTGTAAGCAGCAAAGACTTGGGATGCCAGAAGCTCGTCTCCTTAGACTGGGACAAGGCGTATATGCGTCCGCAGGTTGGTGTAGTAGGGGCTGTCGAGATCTACCTTGTAGCTCTCTTCTTGCCCCAACTACCATAAGGTCACCAAAAAGCTCTGCATTCCACCAGACACCAACAAAGCCCCCCTTCTTCTGCGTCGACGGTGCTTAGTGGCGGGTGTCAGCCGGCCTTTGTAGTTAAACGCGTGTCTGATCTAAGGCTGGTGCGGCAGCAAAAGCACCCGACACTCTGCTGCGGTTAAGCTTACTTTGTGTATATAGGCAATGCAGGAAGGATTACCCGTGCGACAACATCGTAATCTTGGACTCGTGTTCTTGCTAGTGAACTCATTGCAGAATAGAAGCCTTTGCTTCTCCAATGTGTGTGCCCAGAACTAAGCACCACATGTACATGATCATGCGTTGGAACGTACATTACATGCACTCACACCCACATGCAGCTCGACATGCAGACACATCTGCACGGGCCATGCGTGCATGCACGCATGTGGATTGTGGGCATTGGCATGCACAAACATGCGCACGTCCGTGCAATCAATGCATACATGCATGCATACATACCTCCTGATATGAATGTAAGCCTATGCATACTTACATACGTACGAGGGTACACACATACCTACATACCTACATGAATGCAGTAATGCATATACACACCTTCGTACATCCGTCCATCCATCCGTGATTCCTTATATATACTTACTTGTTTACATACATATGTAGGTACACACGGAGTTTCTGACACGCATCCTGTCGCACTCGACCGAGAGCATTTCGGCCCCCATCCACCGAGATGCGCCTCTCGAACGCCGCCCCTTTCCCGATCTGCGTTCCCTCCACACCATGCCTGGGCGTGGGACACCCCATTTTCGGCTGGTGCTCCAATCGGAGAAAGACTTCTTTGTGATGAAGCCCCGACTGGAGGACAGAGGGAGGCGGTAAAGAGGGAAATGATTTCCTTCCTCCTCGGGTGTGTCTTGTTGTTTGCTAAAACACCTTCTTCTTAAAAGGAGATCTCCAAACCTCCAGAGCTGGACTCCATGGAGGATGCGACTTGGGATGCCTTTACTGCAAAGCTGAAGAACCTGATCAAGGCGCGTCCTGGCCAGAAGCTTGATGCTGTAGAGGATGTAGGCAGTTTCATGTTGAGCTCGCGACATCTCTTGCGCACAGGTACTGGAATGAAATTCTGCCAGGCCTTGGCCTCCTTCCGGCCATCATTGGTGGCAGTGTGTGCACCTTCCTAGCCTTCGGCAGCTTCGACAGCGCTGACGCCGACTCGACTGGATCACAGATTGCTGTCGCGTATGCGTTATGCATTGCCGTGGCCTGCGGAATAAGTGCTGGCAGCAACATACTGATCAAGAGAAGAAACCAGTACTTGGACACTCAAGTCCAGGAGCTCTGTGAGGATCTCAGGTCTACAGTGCATGGAGCCTTCACTGCGGAGTACAATGTGGGTTTGGTGGGTTTGGCTTGTGGCGCTCAGAGCGGCAAACGAACACGCGAGCGGGTGATTCTGATTTCACCTGGGATGGTCGTCATGGAAGCAGTGGTTGTTCGAGAGCCGCCTGCGGGCTATGCGGGCCATGCGGGCCAAGCGACGAACTGTGTCGAGGGTGTACAGGAACAGCCCGTAATTACAGCCAAGGTTATTGGCTAGCTTTTAAGAATTTCGCGCGGGGCCGAATTCGGAGATCCTTGACAAATCTCAGAGGATCCGCGAGGTTCCGCGAGGCATGGTGTGTGTGCGACCGTGGCGTGATTCGCAAGTTGCAGGTGCTCGAGTCACTTTCGAGGAACCGCTGGTCCGAGGCAGCCCCTTGCATGCAAACACGCAGAGTCCACACAGAGGAATTCAAGTTTGAAGTTTTGAACATATCTTTTAGAAAACACACTGCAGATGCATGTGCTGTTTGTCGGCTGCAGCGGCAGCATTCTTGAAGAAGTCGGCTGACAGCTGCCCGTGCAAACCAACCTGCTATGGCTGCTCCGGATTCCGTTGACTTTACAAAACGGAAAGCTTGAGCGTACTGACGGGGGAACGTTAGAGCTCACCTTTCATGCAATGCAGCTCGCAGCCACAACAGAGTGGGAGCTGAATTGTGTTCCATTGAATCATGTCAGTTTTTTTTCTGGCGGGCTGTGCGGATGAAAGGTGTTTCACAAGACGATGGCAGCGAACCCCGCCGTTGTCTCAGGGCATTCCACTCTGGACAGAATTGCATGAATCAACAGCATCGCATGGCTGAAAAGCTTTGCCACATTGCCCTTTACACGTCGCCTCCGCTTGTTGGACACTAGCAAAGACTTACTAACATGCTCGCGAACCTGATCCCTTCGACCCCTGGAATCCTGGGCACACCAATGATATCCCTCATGTCTGTGCGTATGTTGGTCTGTTCTTCCTGGCCTTGCCATTTGCCATGTTCATCCGCTTGCATGCTCTGCGACTCTGCGCTGTGGCGAGGGCCTTTGGTTCGGAGAGCCTAAACATTTTACAAAGCCTAAAGCCTCCCCTGCATGCTGTCATGCGTAGCTGCAGAGTTGCACACCTGTATGCATAGATGTCCAATGAATGCTTAAGGCCTTGTCTCCTGGGATGCTAGGCGGAGTGTTCAAGGTTTCCATATGCCCATACAAGGGGCCCATGTAACACAGAACAGGATCGTGGAACAGGTTAAGTTGTGAAAGCAGGCTCTTGAACTGTTTGATTCGAATCGGTTTTTTCTACACTAACCAAGCTCCCATGCCCTCAGCGCTAAACCCTAAACCCGAACCCTTACAAACCCGAACCTCGACTTCAGACGCTGCTCGAAGAGCCCACCGGCCAGCAAGGCAGTCTCCACGTGAGCTGGGTGCGGCCTTTGTGTGGCCAGTAGCGGCCGAGGACCTGAAAGAACAATCATAGGGGCCTTCATAGTTACAAGGTTCAGGGTTTAGGGTTTATAAGGTTTCCTAAACCCCGATTAAACCCTGAACAGGGTTTTGGTTGGGGTGTTGGCTGTATAGGTATGTGAAAGATCCTTCCGGTCTAGAAAAGAAAAGTTTCAGCCGTCCTTTCAGAAGCCGTGCCGCCAACTCTCCCTGTTCAATCCTGCGTGGTTCAGGTTGCTTTAAACTTTCGGCATCTGTGGTTCCCTACTTACATGGGGTTTAGGGATGTTTAGGGTTGTAGGGTTTAGGGAGCAAGATGCCGTAAGGGTGTAGGCAGTTAGTTTGGGATGGTGCTTTGCGGGCTTAGGGTAATCAGCCTGCTCAGTCTGCAGCGACTGGAATACGGAGCCCTAGCCCTTGCAACTTACAACTCACGTTCCTAAACCCTACGCCCTAAACCTTGCACGATCCCTAAACCCTAAACCGACGTGCATGTGCGGGGCTCCATGGTTGAAGTCAGCTAGGAAATTTTCGGCCAGACGAACGGTAAGGGTCGTGCAAGATTGCATGGCAGCTGAGCTAAAGGCACTTCTCGTGTTCGTCCAGTGGTTGCATGCTTTGCTTTGGGCTGTGACGTGCGACTTGAGGATGTGGTCATGCAAGCAGTCTCGGACACATACGGCTAAACACTACATGCATCACGTCTTCCCAGGACTCCTGATATTTCTGAAATCTCATATCCTACCTATAATCTCCATCGTAGTTCCTTTTTGGGCGTTACCTTATACGATCCTAACTACATATCTGGTTAAATAAAATAAGAACTGGTTAAACCAAAAAGGAAACTACAATGGAAACTCTAGGTAAACCCTCAGCCTTGCATGCGAAACTCAGAGGCTGGACCCTGCCAGGGGTTCACAGGCCTGCACCTGTGCAGCTTGGGTCAACCGGACACCCTTTAGGGTTTAGGGTTTAGTTAGGGTTTAGGGTAGTTTTGGGTTCGACCCTTTGTATCAGCACTATCACAGCTTCAGATGGACATCAAGAGATTGTTTACGGCCGGGATTTGATTAGGGTTCGATTCCAATGCCTTTCTCCCATCCTGTTTGCATTAGTTCGAAACAGCTTTAGCCCAAACTTTTCTGTGGTTTCTTCTAATTTCAGCCCTAGCCTACACCATGAGAGACTACGCCTATCTCTGGGTGGTATCTTCTATAGTTGTAAGTTGTGAGCATTTGCAGCTCAGCATGACCCGGATCCGAACGGCGACCCTCGGATCCCCATCAGTACGACTGTGAGGGCTCCTTTGTATCATTGCGATCGCTACTTCTGATGGACACATACTTTGCTTTACATATAGCAAAGTATACCAGAATATTCGCACTATGGAATAGCAGCCGTACCAATACGTAGAGCCAGCGCTACCGCTGCACCGATGTTCTTACTGCTAAGGCTACTAAGACTACTACGGAGAGTCAGTATCCTTTCAATCGTCCAGTTCGGAAGGAGGGGTTCACGGCGAAGGCTGCCGCGCGGCAGCACTTACGAAGCAGTTCTCCGAGTGTATGCATCTCCCAGCTTTCAACCTGGCGCTTGAGGGATTTTTAGGGTTTAGGGTTTATTGCTTGAGGCTGCTACCAGTAGGGGTTTAGAAAACATGACACCCTTTGCAGACCCTGCCTCCAACCTTCCTCCAGCAAATTTTTCATAAACAGACAAGACATGAGACCCCAAACCCCCAACCCGTAAGATTCATGCTGAAAATCTCTAGAACTTATCGTCCTCGCTCGCCCGAAAGCCTGGATTCCTGGGGAGATTCATTCAGGCGCCCGAACTCCCACCTGTAACCCACCACCTATAGTCTCCATGGTAGTTCCTTTTTGGGGGTTACCTTGTAGGATCCTACATGTATTTAGCTGGTTAAACCAAAAAAACGGAACTCTAATGGAGACTATTGGTAAAAAGTTGTAACCTCCTTAAGGGGGACCCTACTGTGGAACCCTATAGTACCCTTTAAGCGGGACCCTATTTATAGCACCCTATAGTACCCTGTAGAGTAGTCATGATCCTCTGCACTGCGAAGCCAAATCTGAACAGCTGCAGTGCAAAGGGTTTGGGGCTCTTCGGGTTTTGGGGTTTTGGGTTTGGGGCATAGGGAGTTTAGGGCGAGGGTTCAAGGCTGACTGAAGTGAGATTTTGGGATTTTTTTGATTAGTTTCAAAGTTTGGGCAGAACTCTACCGGGGCGGCTGTTTTCTGTGATGCAAGTATGAAGATGAGCAGCGGCAGCTCGACCGCAAGCTTCATAAACAGCCCCCGCTTCCTTCCAGCCCATAGTTCCATCTGAATCCCTCAACCCTAAACCCCTAAACCCTAAACCCTCAACCCTAAACCCCAATCCCCAAGGAAGAACAGCTCTTCGCCAACTTCTTCCTCGTGCTTCCTTACTGGGAGGTCCTGGGACTTCGCCTGCTCTTGTTTTAGGACGGTCTAGGGTCTAGGGTTCAAGTGTTTGGGGTTCAGGCTTTAGGGTCGGGGGTTTAGGGCTGTGGGGTTTAGGTTGCAAGCTTCACCAGGAATGTAGGGAACTGCGAGGTGCAATTGCGCGACCACGGCTGCTTCAACGTTATGCAGGACCCGATGCCGTGTACGAGGTAGTCCTTGTACGAATTCCACGGATGGCACACAGGCAAATTAGCAGTCATGTTGCTCACATAACCGTTGATGCTAGTCGAAAGCTCGTACATCTGGAGTGAGCTTATGAGGGTATTTCACTGTAAACCATCCCGGATGTCTGAAGGACTTGCCCGGAACGCTATGCATGCAGCCCCACGTGAAACCCCGAGCTTCTTTGTCACTGCTTGTCCACATCTTCTCCCCAAAAATCCCTATAACTTGCCATAGCCGCAAAAACCCCTAAACCCTAAAAATCGAACCTCAAAACCCTAAAGCCCCATAATCCTAAACCCTCGACTAATTAGGAGCTCTATGCCGGAGAAACATGGGCGCGGAGCAGCGACTTCGTGACAATGAAGGCGCCCGTAGCGGCTTCGCAGGTTCCGCAGGCGCAAAGGTCCTAGGTAGTATTAGGGAGACCTCTTAAAGGGGACCCTTCTGAACCCTACTTCTGGCTCTCGTAATGACCTTATTTAGAGGGTCTATATCCCCAAGGGGTCCCCCTAATCCTAACTCCCAAAAGGACAGATGTCGGAAATGCTTCTGGAAAGTATCGGACTTGCAAGTCCCAAAACCCCAAAACCCCTACGTAAGCCCTGGACTGCCTAAACGCTAACGGCCCTACCGTTCCTCTGTGACCTCCTTTGAGGCACCGGCCACTCAGGCAGCCGAAGGATGGCAGACTCGCGTGAGCTACTAGAAGGGCAACAGTATTTAGGGATATAGTTCCCGTATAACCCCTACATGTTAGGCATTCCTATACTTTCACTATGATGCACCCCTGCAACACCTTGTTTGTTTTAATAATTTTAGGCGCCCATAAGATCCTGAAGAATCCTATTCTAATCATTCTATAAGCCCCATATATACGTATACGTATATATATATATATAGATAGATACATACATAGTAAATCCAGGATGCTTCAGGCAGGCAGGTTTTTCGCCACTTCCAGCAGCGTGGGAGATCCTCGCGCCTGCAATTTGGGAATCCTCACAACTAGTCACGGTCCGGCTGTTTTGGTGCCATATGGGGGTCTAGGATGTGTGCAGATACCGATTGATGGTTTGACAAATTACCGCCCCACAGGTTCCACAAGAAAACCCGTGCAACTCTCCGACGTAGGTTCTGAACTTCATCCGGATGTGCAGGTCGCTCTGACACAAGATCACGCCTCCTGATCCGTTCCAACCCAAGCCTACACCCTCGGCAAAGGAACGTGTGCTCAAAGGGCTCGGACGAGTTTCTGGGATGTGTATCCAGCACATGGGTGCAGTCATGATGGTCAAGCGTGGGGGTGGTGCTCTGCATCCCTTCATGCTAAGGAATGAGCAAACCTGTGTCTAGCCGCCGTGTATAATTCTGTGTCTTGCCAGCATAGTTTCAAGCAGAAGCTGCATCGGATTGCATATGTTCTTCCAGTATCCCTTCTCATCACCGCAGGCGCGAGCAACGTGTGGGTCGGACTACACACACTTGGTGGTGACGGGACACTTGTTTGCCCGGGCCTTGAGCAATGACCTCCTTCTTCACCCACGCCAGTAGATTGGGCAGCATCGGCATCAGTTCAGTTGTCTTCGTTTCGTGAACAACACCGCCGCCACCGCTACCAGCAGCAGCAGCAGTAGCAGCAGCAGCAGCAGCAGCAGCAGCAGCAGCAGCAGCAGGAACAGCACCAGCACCAGCACCAGCACCAGCACCAGCACCAGCACCAGCACCAGCACCAGCAAAGCAGCATCGGAGGAGTAGCATCAACATCACCACCGCCACGACCACTAGGGCCACTAGGGTCGGCCTTATCTTCATCACCGGCAACCGCAACATCGTCACCTATATCGTCATCATCATCAGCATCAACAGCAGCAGCAGCACCGCTTGTATCATCGTACTCATTATAGCAGGTTGTCCTGGTGTTGTGCTGTATATACCGTACCAGTACCTACAGTACCGGAACCATAAAGTCTCAACCTGGTTTCGAGTTTCCAACACGACTGGTGTAAGGCGTTAGCCACCAAAAGAGCCGATGAGGTCTTCGAGTTCCCAAAGGTGGAGGGCAACCTTCTGTCAGAGGTACTCCGGGGTGCAACGGGAGAGAGATGGACGCTGGATCAGTTCTGACATCAAGAAGCATCCAGGGTTTATAGGGTTTGTGGTGCTGTGGACCTACCGCTGTTGCAGACACGATCATTCGTTCCCTGATGTCTTTGCTGCCTACTCACTATGCTCCAGAATCTTTACATCACCCCCTGCATGAACTCTGGCCCTGCTGATGTGTGAACATTGCTGGTGAGTGCGCTGGTCGTCACATCCAAAATGTACAGCCATAGCAGCTCTCAAGGAAAGGCACAACAATCGCAACCTTTTCGAAGCCTTATAATTTATAATTACTTGCACACTACGATCTATGTAAGCTGAAGCTTTTCGGCATGCGGTGTCTTGCACGACTTCGATGTTCCAACATGTTCGCTAGTAATTCACGGGAGCGTTGATGACGACAGTGTGAGCTGAAGCACTAGGACAGTGTGGATAAATCTCGTGGTTCATTCTTGCCAACCATGTTGAAACTCTAACCCTCGACCCTAAACTTCACTGCAATCAAGGCTGGACCCCAAAACCCTTGCATCCTTGAAAAGATGCACGAAGAGCTCGTCAATGCAGCTTCCACATTTCCACGAGTTTCTCGATGCATGCCAGAGTCCCTCTTGTATATATGTATATATATATATGTATGTATGTGTGTGTGTACGTACAAAACAGATTGTGACAAACATGTCGCAAGGGCGAAACCCTGTGCTGCAAACATCTAAATTTGGGTTTAGCGGCCCCCAGGCATGAGCCCTTCGCAGGCATCATTGCTTGTCCGTGTCTCACGACATACTGTGGCTCCTGGCACTCCTGGTACCGTCCGCCGGTGTTTCCATGTTATGTATGATTATGCTTGCCGGTATGCATTATGCGAATACCATGTTTACTGTTCGTATTTGTTTCATTCTTGCTGGGTTCTGACTCTCTGTAGACTGGTAAACTGACAGCGCATGGGACAAAAGTCGAAAGTCTCGACACCTTCCTCACGTCCGTCCAAAGCTTACCCTCCACTCTCCACGTGAACGATCGAATTCCTGGGCATGGTGGGGTGACCGGGGTTTAGGGTTTAGGGTATAGGCTTATGGCTTATGAGTTTTGCTGAAAGTAAGTGGTGTGATGAGCTGTGGAAGGTCAAAGAGTCCCTCCGTAAGGATTCACCGCATGGGGCAACTGGGATGCAACTGGTTTCCGCTGCATCCACTGACACGATTACAGGCCGACCGTACAACTCTTACCTTGAGACCAAGCGGCTCCACATGTAAGGATGTGCCATGCTTTGAGGGGCTGACCTAAACCCTTCAAGCCGGCTTAAACTTAAACCCCAAGCTCGAAGAGCCAAGGCAAACAGCCTCTTCTTGACGTCACCACGAAGCAGCGCAGGGACAGCGATCCAAGCGTTGCTGCAACCCTGGCTGCATCGTTTTAGGGGTTCGGGTTTAAGGGTTCAGGGGCTTAGGGGTTTAAGGGTGCTGGGTTGAGGGTTTATGAGGTCTGGGGTTTAGTTGTGGTTCATTGGTGGTATTTTGGTTTTCGGCTTAGGGTTCTACTAGTCAATGGGCCAATGACATAACCTCGCATCTTTTGGACATTCTATCTGTGATCTATGTGGAAGCATGATTTTTGGGGGGCCTGGTTACTCAAGGAGAAACTCTGTAGCTTTGAACTTAAACCCTGAACCCTAAACCCTAAACTCTCAACCCTAAGCCCTAAACTTTGCCCTAAACTCTAAACACTTTAAACCGAAAGCCTGAAACCTGTGCTACCAGAATTGGACCCCTAATTTGAGAGGAGCCCTGATGCAAAAAAGGGATCCGCACAGCAAGTAACCCTCAAAGAAGGCGAGGATCCCTTCAAGCAACCTCGGCAGAGGTCCTGAACCAGCCATCCTCCAGGAACCCGAAATCATCCTAAACCCTGAACCCTTTAAGGAAGCTGAAAGTGCAAGCCTTAAATCCTTGTCTCTCAAACCCTGAACCCTTACCCTAAACCCTTTCAAGCACCTTAGATCCTGAACCTTAAACAAATCCTAGACCCTAAACCCTTACAGATCCCTGTAATGGGGCCCTTAAACTGCCCCCAACGATCCCCTATATACTCGTATCGTTTTTTGCAGGAACCCTGAGCCTTAAACCAGGCATCCTCCCACTCTCAACTTCCTCAATGCTGCGACAGAGCAGCCGACGAGCCGACTTCCGCTGCCACTACTCCAGAAGCTCCCAGGCGAGGATCAGTAAAGGGGTCTTTCAACAGATCTGTTTGGGTCATTCAGAGTCTTACAAGCTCATGTTGTTTTGTAGGGGGGTTGTAGTTGTATGCTACTTTGTTGCACAGCAGGATGGGGTAGGGTTTAAGGTTGAGGGTTTTAAAATTTCTGACTGTAAGTTGCCACTGTAGGAAATGATATGTTATGCCTTCCTTGCCATGGAAACTCACGGTCAAGTTCTTTAATTTATTTAATCTCTGGTTTGTTGCTAGGGTTTTCGAACTTGGGCCCAAAGACCCTGTTATATAAGGCCCAGCCATTTTGATGCTAAGGAGGTATTCAAGCCTTGACACTCAGACTTACTACTCGATGCCTGTGCTTCGCATTTTCGAGCCTCCGCGGCGTTAAATCCTGGCCAAGCCCTGCAGCCCTGAAGTATCCCCAAAAAACTCTGACTTTATTTCGTGCATGAAGGAGGATGGTGACCATACATGATGAAGTCACGACTCTTAACAGACAGGGAATGCAGGGATGTTAGACTTGGTTCAGCTTAGTTGCAAAACACCCAGCCTCTAATGTCTCCACGGGATACCGAATTTCCACGAAATCAGCGACGCACAGGAATCCTAAACTGAAGCCGCAACAGATCCTAAACCGTCACCCCGACCCCTACACCTATCGGCTAGAATATGGACCTTAAACCCTCAACCCAACACCGTCCCTGAAACCCAGCTCCTTGGCGTCAAACTCCTAAACCCTAAACCCTAACTCCTAAACCTAAACCCAAAAAACCTAAACCCTAAAAACCCTAGACCCTAAACCCCCTAAAACCCTAAAGCCCTAATTAAACCCTAAACGCTCTGCAGATGAAGCACGCGAGCGCTGTGTGCTGGGTCCCGCGGCCTCCGAGGCGAGTCGCTTCTGGGGTTTAGGGCTTACCGAAACCCCGAAGAACCGACCTTTTAGGGTTCCTCCATATATTATGGTTTCCTTATGGATGTCTTTAGGGCTTACCCAAACCCCGAAGAACCTACTTTTTAGGGTTCCTTTATTATAATTTCCTTATATAAGTCCTTAAAGAACCGACCTTTTAGGGTTCCTTTATTATGATTTCCTTATAGAAGTACCAAAAAAAGTAGGTTCTTATTTAGGGTCCAGGTAGGAGTTGAAGTCTCGGGTTGGGGGTTTATGAGGTAGGGCGTCGGGGTTGGGGTTTAGGAGTTAGAGTGTAAGGTTTGGTTTAGGGTTCAGGAGTTTGGGTTTAGGGTCTAGGGTTCAGGAGCTGGGGTTTAGGCTTTAGGGTTTCAGGTGCCTAGAGCCCAACGTTAAGATTCGGGTTTAGGATGTGGGATGCTGAGAGCTCAACTTTAGGATTTGGGTTTTGAAGTGGGGTTTAGGATCTCGGCTCATGCTTGCAAACTAGAGTCTAGGAATACGTTTTCGTACTCAAGATTTGAAAGCCTGGATGTCAGGGCTCTCAGAGAGTCAGCTTATGAGAAATTGGGCGTTATAAGGCTTCCTGAGACTAGACACGGGATGCATAGCAGCACCCTCGACAAATCGCTCATGTCGGATTGGTTGTGAAAGTTGAGGGAGTGGTCGTGTCACTATAAACCTACGGAAACCCCAACCCTTCAACCGAAATGACTCCTACCCCCTCCTCAAGCCTCTCCTGAACCTAAAGCCTGAACCTAATCTTGAGCCCATCAAGTTCCAAGCGCTAGGAGCAGCGGTATGCAAGCACACTTGGTGAAACTTGGTGATAGCGACAGTGATGATCGTGACAATCCTGACAAGGGCAAGGCACAAGTACTGTGGAAGTAGGCAACCAACAAGACCCGCAAAACCTAAACCCTATCCCTAAACCAACACAATATTCAACAGCAGAAGGAACGCAGATACACGAAACTCGGATCTGGAGGCGGTGTTGGGCATTCGACCAATCCCGGCAGTGCTGGAGGCGGATGGAGGGATTCTGGAATTGGATACCGAAGGTAAATGGCTAGATACAACTAAAAATGGCGGTACCCCACTTAAGCGTAGAGGTAGTATTGCTTGTCTCTTGCACTGCGTATACCAACACTGCTTCTACATACCGTGAAGCTTCAATCAGGGCTTCCGGATTCGTTTCAGTTGACAGGCAATGCAAGAGGTTGTTTACAAGAAAGAGAGAAGATCATAGTAGTAGCCAGAACCCATAAATGGCAGGATTTCACCAACATTTTTTCCAGCGGTTTTTTCCGTTGATCCTGTAGGGAAATTACCAGCAGTAGCACACAATCGTATTCCTCCCTATCCGCAAGAAGTCACCATCAATAATCACAAGCAACATCCATCACATTCTATGCCAGTATCACCGACCGAGACCATCGCCACCGCCACCATGGCCAGCGCCAGCTGCCGCCACTTTTTTGCCACCACCACCAAAAAGCTAGAAGCATGCTGAGTGTCAGGGAGGCTGCAGAGGTTACGGTCATGTTCTCCCCCGAATCCTAAACCCTAAACACTTAAACCCTAGCCCGAAACCGGATATGTTGTAGGTGCTTTCCTGAATGTGGGCATCGGAAAGTTGGTGCCAGGTCATATGTGACGGCTCTCTGGACATTCCGGAGGACCGGCACAGAAGACTTGCCAAAGGGATACCCATTTCTAATTCTGCAAGACTACTCTGCAGTAATCTCCTGAGCAAAACTTCAAGAATCTAGGCCCTGAATCCCTGGACCCCGAAATTAGATGCGGTTCTGACATAGACCGCCACGTCGCCCTTTGTGGCCCTTTGTGCCTGTGTTTGACCGAAGTCCTTCACTGTTCAGGTGCGTTTGGATCGAGGTAGTGAATGTAGTGTAAGAAGTCTTGTGTCTCAGTCCAGACTTGCTGAACGAGCCCGCGACTCCAGTCAGACATCGCGCGAAAACCACAGACCACCCTCCCTCTTCAAAAACACAGAGTCGCCGTCCATGCAGATACATCATGGATGCTAACCCTAAACCCTAAACCTAAACCCTAATGGGTTTGTTGCATGCCTACTTCGCTTAAAACCGTGGAAACCTTGAAGTAAGCCTTGTATGCCCCAAGCCCTAAGCTTTGCAGCCTTCACTCGCCTGCTGAACCCCTACTGCCTGAGCTTTCACTTCAACGCCTCACGTACCGACCTACTGCCCAAAATACACAAAACAAAGAACATGAAATAATAGATAAGAAAAAGTATAAACTAATGTTTACATTATAAGTCGATCTAGATCTGATTTCCCGAAGGACCCGTTGATCCAAGATCGGAGCACCGGGCCGGGGGTTCCCAGGGCATCTTCTGCAGATTAGGGTTTAGGGCTTGGGGGTTTGGGCTTAGGATTTAGGGTTTAGGGTTTGCGGTTTAGGGTTTAGGGTTGAGGGTTGATTTTCGGATTTTGGGGCCCGAAGCCCCTAACCCAAAACCCCTAAACCCTACTTTGAAGGCTTCAGCAGAGTTCCTTTAAGGCTTGAAGGCTTGCTGTGAAGTCGGTTCCTTGTACCTGATTCAGAATACCAACCTGTTTTAGGGTGTTGGGGCCATTCGTCTAGTTACTTTTGGGGGGGTGTAGGTAAGGGTTACTAGAATAAGGATCAGCGTAGTTTGCCGGTGGGATGTCGGGATAAGCACGCCATAACCTTTGGCCACCAATCCAACGGCCCCCACCACGCGGCTTCGAGCTCTGAGGCGTATGCATGACAAGGGAAGAACAGTACACCTACTTTTCTAAGGAACGTATACATACATCATCATAAGGAACCCCAAAAAGGTTGGTTGTTTGGGGGTGAAGGAAGGATTCTTCCTAAAGGAGCTTCGCGGGTGGCTTCTCGAACCTTGGCGTTGTTGATACTACCTCTGCGTTGTGCCTGTAGTTTCCATGGTAGTTCTTTTTTTGGTTTAACCAATTAATCCAATAAGGTAACCCCCCAAAAAAGGTAGCTCCCTTTTTAGAGGCGGCCCTACATTTTCAACCCTCAAGATCCCACAGTCTCACGCCGTTCAAGAGAATGTGAGGCTGTAAACATTCGGTACCGCCCATCTAAGCCCTATAAGCCCTAAACGTAAACCCTGAACGTCCCTTCTAGTATCCTTCATGGAAATGCTCTGAAGGGAACACCTTTGACATGCGGCGAGCCTGACAGCGCTTGCGGGAGAAGCTCTGACACTTCGAGAACTCTAAAAAGCTTAAACCCTAGATTCCTAGGCCTAAATTGGCTTCTTGTGGTTGAGGGGGGTTTGAGTTCAGGGGTTGGAATTAGTTGGAATTTCGGTTTAGGAAGCAGCTGCCCAGCACAACAAGACAGGACACCCAAAGACAGAAGAGCCCTGAGTCCCCCTCCACTCGCAGGCAATCTCTGAAGTTCCATGGCGTTGAGTTCTCCGCCGATGTGGTACCTTCTCATGAACTCTAATCTAGGGGCCCTAATGATTTGAACAGGATCTTGGAGCACAGTGTAGTAGAATTGTATGGCGACTCGGTCATTACTGATTATTCAGGCCCCTACAGTAGAAGCCCAAAAGTTGGAAACCCAATAGCTTCAATCCTAAATACAAACGCATAAGGAATCCCAGCACTATTTGGCCTTGATCCGGTTTCCTTGGGTTTACTATACATTACCTCTACCACCTTTCACCTCCCAGAAGTGGCACACCTGACTCGAGACTGCCAGTGCTAAATTCAAGCCGTACAAACGCAAGAGGTTTGTGGCTGGTGGTTTGCAACAGCACCGCAACGTCGGTTCTGTGTTCATGTGTCTGAATGTGGAAATGCTGCTGCTTGCTATTTTAACTTCCCAGATTATGATCGCTCTAGCTTGGTAACCGGCGAAAACCTAAAAATCATAAACCCCGACCCTAAGCACCTAAACCTAAACCCTCTACGGCTGATGATATAAATCCTGCATTACCCATAAGTAGGAATCTACCGTAATTCCCATAGTTTAGGGTCCTTAAGGTAATGCAGGATTTATATCATCAATAGTATGACGGAGCAATGAAGGAACACTAGCCCCTTGGCTTGAATGTAAGCCTCCTAGGTCTTTGCTTCTTAAGAAAGG
>CAJNJA010090430.1:0-19850 GCA_905231915.1 Symbiodinium necroappetens
CCGCAAAATGCGGTGAGAGTCCTACGATATAGGCTTGTGTTTACAAGTCTGGGGTTCCTAGGTTCCTAGCTCGTCATGCTGTGCCTGAGCTGCCAGGAGCTTTGTGCGTGGAACCTGGCTTCTATGTTTGCTACCAGGCATGTCCGGAGATGTCGTTTTGACCGCATGTCGCGCAGATAGCTCTGGGAGTGCCATGCAAGAAGACGGAGTTCGTCTTGATTCATGAACGGAGCACATCCGGGTCCTGGAACCATCGACTCAATCGTAAACCGTGTACCTCAATGGTACTGAGGGTATCGAACTGACCTGCGGCGTAGTCCATGCTGTCCGAGTCGCATTGCTCCTCCCAACTTCCTGCTTTCAGGTGGTGCTAGTTACTAACGGGGTGCTTTTCTCTCGTGTCAAATCTCACTAGACGGACCTAGACACCGATGCAGCCCCAGGCTGGCGCGAACTTGATTTGCGGAGAAATCCCAGCTTGTGCATCATTGGAGACGGATGGGGGGCAACCAACCAAGCTTTGGATGAGATGTTGGTGATGGCAGGATGCCCTGCCGTCGGGTCATGGCGTCAGAACTGCACTGTATTATTATGTCCCCCTGCCATGGTGATTGATTCGGCGGCAGCCAGGAGCAACACAGCAATGGACGTGGGGTCGTCCTATCCTTTCAGTTGCTATGCTTGCAGGTGCGGCTTGGAGCGCATGCCTCTTGCAGCAATGCTATGAGAGTAGCTCCTGGGTCGTCATGTCGGAAGTTGGACCATATGCGTTTGGGCTTCTGCCTTTCGCCGGGTGCTCGGATGCATCTTTTCAAATCCGCGGGGTAACGTTCAATGATCCGGCTTCGGATGTCAGCTGCTCTGTGCCCTGGCCTTGTCACAGTGAGTGACCTGCGCTTCGCTGCTCGGACTACTAACTTGGAGGCAAAGCACATCTTGACAGACGCATCCGGGTGCATTATGCATCTCACCTGGACCTGCAGGAAAGCGTGCTGGATCTCTATGTCGCTAGACCCGATATATACCCGACATCCTGCTCAAGCAGATGAGCCTCTGATCTGCGAACGCCTAGCTAACGTCAAGCTGCCTGATCGCACGCTCGTATACTGTATCCACGTCTGCAAAGCCATGTGCACATTGAAACATCGTACGCAGGACGAAGCCGAGTTGTATTGCCCGTAGCATCGCCCTTTGACGAAGGCCTGCTTGGCCCTTCGCTCCCTTCGATATCCTGAGCTGCCACAGGCAGGAGGGAAAACACGGAGGAAGTGCAGAAAAGACGTCAAGCCTTGGTGTTGATGTTTCTGGGGCCGGGCTGTTCCTCATGCTCTCCCGATATGGATGTGCAGTGAAGCCTTTAAACCAGTGGAGGGTGGCCAGAGCCGTCACAAAAAATACTGTTTAAGTCGTGTACTTACGACGTTCTTGCGTAACCAAGCCTGGCGGGTCCCGGCAAGTGCCAAAAGCCTATATGGGCTGCATGGCCCTTTAGTTAAGAATCCCCGTGTCTAAGGATCGTCGCCGTGCAGACCGATCAAGGCACCTTGACTCCGAAATCCTTCATCGAAATTGGGTCTACAGGGCCATGCCTATTCTGCTGAGAAGATCGGCCCAAGGATCTCCCATCATTGCGCCTGGCCAGCCAACTTCGGCAACAGAGCCATCACAAACAGCAAGTTTGGCTCCTGATGCCTTGGTGTTTGGACGGACGATTCCCACGATTCTGGTGGTGGAGCTAGTGTAGAGTACCTTCTCGGCGATTTCCATGTCCAAGCATCTAACAATTTACCAAGTCTCGCCCCGGCCATCATCCCCTAGCTGTAGCCGGGCGCGACACCTGCCCTGGCATAGCAGTCCAGGCCGCCGCGCCCCGTAAAAGGCGCCGAACCCGCCCAAAGCCCCGAGCTTGCAAGCGCGCAAGGGCAGGTCTCCTTTTGGTGCCGAAGCCGCCTCCTTCCTCCTTGAAAGCTTCGTTGATCGATTTCGTCTCCAGGCAATCTGCGTGATCCCCTTAGCCGTTTACCAAGGCAGAAAGGATTCAGATTCCATTACATTTCGGCCGCATCGATTCGTGCTGTCATCCCAAAGCCCTGCAAGTGCCGGCGTGATCGTAGCCTCAAGCTCGCAGTGCTAGATACGCTTAGTGCGGGCTTGCAGGTTGACAGTGGCTTTCTGGAGCCAGCGACCTGGCAAGAGAAAGCATGCATGCATTTATGGGCTTCTCCAGTCCGGGGCAAAGGTCAACCACTGCCCTTTGCCACAAGGTCTTTACGTCCAGACCGGTAAAATCTGTGATGAGGCTTGCAAGCACAAGCCATCCTGGAGTCACCCGGGCGTTGTTGGTCGCCCCGGAAGCTTGCGCTGGCAGTTGCCAGGCGGACTTGGACTCAAGCCCGACGGCCTAGCGGCCTAGCAGTCTCGCTGTCATTCGAAGCTCAGGCTGCGGGGGAGCTCTGCATTTCCACCTGAGCATTCCCTGTCCTGCATGCATCTAGCAGCTCTTGCTTGCATCAAAAGCAAGTGTGTCAGAATATCCTGTCCGAAAAGAGGAACGAGAGCCCTTCCGGCAGCGCCGAAAAGGGGCCACTCACTCCTTGCATTGCTGTTGAACGTGAGATACACAGACCGCACCAGTACTAGGAAGATTATTGCAGCCGATGCTGCTGTAGTGTGGTTCCGCCATGCAGGAACATGGAGAGGTCTTGATTTTGGACAGTGCCGTCTCACAAGGATCATTCCGACTACTCTTGAGCCTGTCCTGCGGCCTGAGAAGGGATCGCCTTTTTCGCACCGACCTGCAGGATTCCATTGAGATCAGCATCCAGGGCAACTTGTCACAGGTCATTCAGATTCGTGCTCGCACTCCCGTTAGTTAGGGTCTGTGCAATCCGATGCCGTCGATTAGAGCATTCCATGAAAAAGTAACGTGGATCACAGGTCTTGTAGGGCAGCGAGGTTTCATGATTGCTGCTGTCCGTGGAAAGCTGTTGATCCACAGCCGGTTTCCAGCGCATCAGGTGCAGTCTTCTGCACTGCTTGAGAGGGACGTGTTCACTGCTCTTCATGGGGAGAGCTATAGAAACCGTTCCCTCCCAGCGAACATGCAGGGGACATCCGCGCTAGGCCGCCGCAAGATCCCGAAAACAGGTCGCTGGTCGTTGCAGCGAGAGTGGTGAGCTCTTTGACAAAGCTCCGGGCGAGGCTTAGAAGCAGATGGTGCCATGTAGTTTCCGGCGGTTTCTGGCGAAGTACCCTTGCTGGTGCGATCCTCAGGAGCCCGTCGTGGATGTTGCATACAGTGTGTTCCAGGAGTTACAGCACAGTGTGAAGACAACGACAGTAGGTTTGGATGATTGTTTCAGTGTTGAGGTGTTTGGTGGAGACAGCAAATGACCACTCCACGGTATGGTCGGTGTGCGTTGCCTTCCATGCAGCTTGTTTTTCCCCCCTAAACCATGTTCACCGCGCCTCTCTTAGAGTTCCCGACCAGACCCACGGCTCTCTTTGAGATCCTGAAAGTCACACCGGTGTCAGGCCCGAAGAAGAGGAAGCACCCTGAGAACCGGTCTTGATTCGATGCTAAGGGATGAAACCGGGGCCCGAGCCCTTAGCCCCCAAACCCAGAGTCTTAAACCTCCAACCTTGAAGAGCTCAGTTTCAGAGCGGCTGAAAACAGGCCGTGGGCTGCGTCTAAATCTTGGTTCAAGGTTGAGGCTTAGGAGTGAAAGGGTTAGGGTTGTGGGTTTAGAGTTTTCGGGGTTAAAGGTTCAGAGTTTTGGACTTCGCTTGTTTTGGGAACAACATGTTTCAATGGTTCATGAAGGGCGGATGGTTTGCCCTCCAGAGAATGCAGTGCATGAGAGCTCATGATGGTGGTGGCGCCTACTGCCCGGTTCAGTCATTGATTCCAAATCTCGCCCTCCATGGATGTACGAACCTGGCATGAAGCTGAGCTTCAAGCTTGCCTGCAGCATAGGCGCCCGAATCAGGGTTGAACTTCCGAACCATGGGCTAAGACTGCAAGATAGCGTGTTTTCAACTGCTGCTCATCAGCCATAATTGGAGGTCAGGGGGGCTTCAGCTAACAACTGGACAGGAAAGAGCTCCAGGTGGACCAGTTTTGGAGGTCAGAGAACAGTGCCTGATGCTGCTTATGTGCAGGGACCCTCACAGTACATCCGGGGGAAGGCGCCCCTTCGCAGACGATGTACTCTGTTTCCGCCGCTACTGACGTGAAGGCTTAGCAGGTGATTAAGGAGTGGAGTGGTTGCATTCTGCACTTGATGCCTCCCTTGTGACCAGATCTTATGAGCCGTTTCCTTCCAGCCCAGACTTGCACACTTGGAAGGCACGCCTAAAAGTCTTGAGTGGAACCCCCCAAGGCCCAAACCTCGGCCTGCCCAGGCCTGCCCATAGTACCCCTGCAAAAGTGCAAGCCAAGTGACTTAGCTACAATCGAGACGGTTCTTGACTTCTGAGTTTCCTCTGCTTGTCTCGGGGCCGCTGCAGCCGTAGGCTGCCTTCAAGCCTCAGGCGCAGCCACGGGTGAGTCTGGAGCGCCTTGACAAAAGCATCACTGGCACCTTCCGGCTTCCTTAAGGGCCAAAGTTTGGGGTTCAGGGTACGAGGCAGATCCAAAAAGGGGGTTTAGGGCATTGTGTATGAGGGTCCTAGAGGGGCACAATGGGTAGAGGACACCTCGCTTGCAGCCAGGGCGCGTAGCCTCACAGACCTGCGTCGCCACGTTTTATTTTCTCTCGAAGCCCAGGAACCTCAAGCTTGCCAAAACCCTAAACCCAAAACCAAATATACCCCAGACTACCCCAAGCCCTGAACATGATCCGCATCCGAGAAAAGATCCGGAGGAATGAGGTCAGGTGGCCCCATGCTTAAAGCAGAAAGCCCGAGCCAGTTGTAGCTGGCAGTTTCGCTTCTGGCATGCGAAGACTGATGAGGGCATGTGTGGTTGCCAGGCATCCGTCGGTTGCGACCGGAACTAGTGGACCTCTGGAAGTTAACATACATGCAGGCGACTACAGGCACCGGGAGCTTGTGCATTGAGTCGTTTGTGGAGTTCCATCACAGCCAAGTCGCTAAGAGCTCATCGTGAACGGGCTGTGATGCCTGATGTCGAGGAGCCAAACCTTTAGCCACCAGCCTACACATGCAGCAGTGCCTGCTGATCCGTCCCGATTGAGGGCTCTTCAACCCTCTGGCAGCTGCCGCGTTTGTGGAAGATCGTCTTCACGCTGCTTCCGCCGCAACGATGCAGGTAATGACATGCCGTGATCCCGTCCGCGTCTCAGCCCTTTCAGCTACCGGCGCGAACCCCTGGTACCCAGCCCCTAGATGCATGTGTGCTTCTAGTCTCCTAAGAAGCGTCTCCTCGTCGAGCAGACTGCGAGCTCTGTGCTCTTCCGTGGTTCAAGGCTGTGGCGAGTGCACCGAGGCAGAGGCCGACCAACATTTGATCGCCAGCCGCGAACTGTGTTTATTGGAAACCTCGGCTTAGTCCCGTGGCAAGCCGCCCGTCTCCGATGGTGGTGCCAGAGTTTAGGATCGAGGCGGTCCAGGGCCCAGGGCCATGTTAGAGTTTTATATGGCAACCTATGCATATGTTGAAAGTCTCTCATTGGCCTTCAGCCAGGCAGTCAGACAACTGGCTTACCTCCATGTAACTTTGATTGTGCTTGCTTGATGTCGCAGGGGGTCAGCCGAATGGCACAGTGAACAATGCAGCACTCCCATGAAAGCATCTTGCTGCGCCATGAAGCTATCACAAGCTCTGGCTAGCGTTTCCTAGAGCTTTGCACGCTGCCTCGACGAGAACAGCTTGTCAGGCCAAGAAGTGCTCAAATTTTGGGGCACCTCGAAACTGACACGCAGGTACTCTTTGCAGTTGTGCCCTGCGTGCTGCTGCAGCCAGTGTTCTACAGGCAGTCCGCTGAGGGGAGGAAGTGCCTGCCCTCGTCCACCAGACGCCATCGTTGCTGCATTTCCTAGGCAGTTCATACTTCAAGGCCTCGGAACAATTTCACTTCCTCTCGAACGAGCTTATGCTTTTTGGAAGTTCCTGCCTGCCTCTTCTGTTGCATCTCCGATGCGTGTTGTTGCTGGCCTGGATGTGTTTGCACATGGAAGAGGTGGCTGCTGTTGACAACAAGCCGAGCATCCACTTTTCCGCAGCTGCTCGTGCATTCTGCAGCACTCCACCTGGACATGCCTGAGACCGCACAGGTGCCGGCTTTGTGCCGCGACGGACACTTTTTCACGAAGAGCCTCCGAGGCCGCACCCTCCGGCACAGCGTAGACATCTCCATCTCCCTCCACTTCCGGGCATTCTGTTATGCCAGGTTCTTTCAGAACCTTTTGGAGTAAGATCTTTACGTGGATGTGTGCGTGCACTGAGCAAGACCTAGACCATGCAGATGACAGGATTTCTGGGTTTCTAGAGATCACTACAGTCACCGCACGAAGATCCTGTAGCATGGCGCAGGTCACATTCCAGCCACTCAGATCTGTTGCTGGGAGTGTATCTCCTTGCATGGCGACTTTCCCCTAACGTTGCTGCAGGTTCAGCGTTTTGCCTTGGGTGTTTCTATTCCGATCGCGCGGAGTCGCTGTAGCGACACGCACACAAGCAGAAGGTTTGCTGTATGCGGCGTCCATTGACCCAACCTTTGTCATGTGAACCCCAGAAAGCTGGAAAGGAGACTTCGTACTGGGATTCCTTATAATTGACTTCAAAGAGATAAACATGATCCAAGTTCCTGGTATCTACGTTACCGCCTCGCAGATATACATTCCACTAACCATCCCACTGCATGCGCCGCCCCATGCATCCCGCACAGGTTCATGCACGCAGCCGATCCATTCGAGAGCAGAGTGTTCCGCGCAAGCCGCATCTCCTGAGCCTTCTCCCAGTCCCTGCTCGCCACTTCACCCTGAACCCCATCTGTGTTGACCTGCCTAGCTGCTTTCTCACGGCGTCGTTGCTAGTTGCACAGTGGTCACAGTGGAAGAACCTCTTGGACGCTCAGCAGCTGCGTGTCAACCAGACGCAAGGAAACACCTTCTCGTTGACACTGGCTTGCCTCGGGCTTGCTCACTTCGCAGAAACCTCCGTGGTCACCACATCCCTCAGCCACGTACGGAGAAGAAGATCTTTTACTAAGCCTGGCCTTCTTGTTACCCGAGGCCTACCCGATAGACGCTTCAAGCCGTGAGGTTAGAAGGGGTTCTTCTTTGCTATGTGACGCGGGATTCAAGCTGCAGAGAGAGATCTTCTGGGGTTCCAGGGATTTGGAAGCACTTTGCGTTCCACCCTTGGTGTGGTCCTTGTTGGACTCCGTCAAATTTCTTTGTAGACGAGGGTCTTCTCTGAACTCGCCTGCAACGGAGAAGTACTCCCCATCGCTATCTCCGAGTCCGAACTGGCCGATGTGCACAAAGCTGTCGCCAAACGAGATGCCTCGTGGCGGCTGCTTCTACTTGCATAGGCAAGGCTGAACATATTCACATTTCCGGGCGTGTGCCAGTGCTGAGTAACCTCTCCGGTCATCCAGCACTCCAGTGTGGCATGGCTCCCGTCCTGGAAAATGCCAGAGATGGTGAGAAAGGATTGGGTCTTCCCACCACTCCGATAATCAACTATCCCGATGTAGCTATCACCACACTAGGCATCGAGCTGACACCTCGCCCAGGATGAGCCCCATGCCCTTTTGGGCGCGAAGAAGATGAAGTGCTTCTGGCACCTCCCCCGGTGCCCAACCGCCTCCGTAAATCTAATCTACTTGGGAGGGGTGCTGCATCGATGTCGCGAGGTTCGAAGTACACTTCCAGGTATTATGCTGAACCCAGGAATCGGGCTAACCTTATTTGTGCGTGAAGATTCCGGTTGAGATTCTCGATGAATCGAACACCATACTAAGCCGCGAGGTGCAGTTGGGGCTCACCCCTCCAAGTATGAGCTTCATGCCCTGGCACGCGAAGGTGATGAAGGCTTTGTATCACCTCCGCGAATGTCCAACAAGCCTTCCCAGTCTAACGCACTTGAGAGGGGTGCTGCTTGGATGTGGGGTGTTCGGACAATATTTTCAGGATGCGGGCACCAGAGAAGGATGAATTGGTTCGCAAAGGTTTGCGCTACAGGTCCTGTAAGGGGTTTTAGGGCTTTTTGTGCGGGTCCGTGGGCGCAATATTTATTGGGTTGCTTGCAGCCAGGGCGCTTAGCCGCGCATCTTGCACCACGAGATACCCCGAAGCTCTGGAATCCTGCATGATGCATGGCCTGCATGCAGGATGAAGACAGCAAATGGCCTGGCTCTGGTGTCTCGTTGCTTAAACCAGGAAGCCCGAGCGACTTGTGACACGGTTGTGACGGTTGCACCACGGGACTTGGAGTGTCGCGGCTGATGACATGTACGGATTTGGGCGACTAGCACTGTTAGGGCGATGCCTTATATCCAAACCGATATCCATCTGCACTCCTCCGCATTCGGTCCTTGAGATGTTTACGCATTCTCATTGAATCTGGTTCGGGTGAGCCGACAAGCCCTCTAAAGTCGCGGAGCCAGGGGACTTCAATCGCTCTCTCTGTGGCATCTTCGACTCCTACCAAGCACATGTCATCCCAGGCGTGCACTTGTGATATCTCTGTTCATGTTGACCCTACACACAAAGCGACCCGAAATCCGGAACAACATATGGCAGTACATGGACCCTAACTAGTTGGATCCTATTACAAGCGGACCCTAATTTTGTAGAAACCCCGAACCCTAAACCCTTAATTCTGAGAAACCACTATCATATCCTGAACATTCCTAAAGCCAAGTGCCAAGCTGAAGTCTACCCGAGCCCATCATCCGAGTTGAAACCTTGAAAGCCTTGCCGAGGCAAAAGGCTGCCTCCGTGTCGGCTCCTGTGTTCTCTGTTGCTTTGCACGCTAGAGGAGTCAGTGTCTTGTTTGGTGTAAGTCGTGGGTCCTGGATGCACTGGTGTTCTCGAAGAAGATTCAAGCTCCCAGCTGTCAGAGGAAAGGTTAAGCAGGTGCGGCAGCGGCCGCGGGCGCTTCTAAAGCAAAAACAAGCATGCTTGTAGTAGACTGAGGATGAAGCATCCGAGTGCGCAAGTGCATCTCTAGCTTGCACGGAAGTCTCCTGATGCAGAGCCCCTTGCGGCACAGTGCCACTCGTCGGTGTTCTCAAACAAGATGAAAAGGCGCAGGAAGTTCAAGGCCTGCGCGGGGAGATTCCGTCCAGAAAGGCCAGGTCGTTATTAGATCTTTTGCTTCCGTTCTTGAAGTTGACGTTGTGGGCATGGCAGGCTTTTAAACCCCCGCCCGGACAGATTCTGCCATGCCTATGAAATCAGGCTCTGCCATTCAGCTTGGCAAGCCCTTCAACCCTATGAGTCCTAACCACTTGCAAGCTGCCCCCCCATACTTGCAGAGCCAAGCCCTTCAACCCTATGAGTCCTAACCGTTCCTCATACGTTAAACAAACCTTAAAGTTCTGAGAAGATCTCGAAGAAGCCAACATGTCGCCATGACTGCTCTCCCTTTCCCCGTGGTTTGTGGAGCTGCAGGGAGCTTCAAGTCTTCCAGAGCCTTCTGTCGGGACTTGGGGCTAAACTCGTTTCGGAAGACTTCAACTTGCCTTCTTTCCCCAGTTGAGGTCCTTGTTTCTCATGCTTTGTTGGAGGCCGAATTGCACGGCGATTGATGCACGAAAGCACGTAGTCCTCGGCCCGCCTCCCAACTTCGCCTGCAGAGTCGCCGATCCCCCTTGCCAAGGAGTCACTTCCGGCAAGTTTGGTCGGCGGCTCCCACTTGCAGTTGTCGTGTTGTCAAGCCAACTTGTGTGTGAAAGAGTACGTAAAGCTCAAGGGTGTCAGCCGAGTAACCGCATCGTCGTTAGACTTTTGTCGGATTAGGAACGATTCGATTCGGCTGCACATTGAAGTTCCGCCATCCCAGATTCTCACTTACAGCTCCCTTCATGCTTCATGCACCAATTGGAATGTGCGAGCAGTACTCCCTTTCTCCAGCTCCATGCTGTTTGGGCTGCTATTTAGCCCAGTGCGAAGTCCCCTCCAACTCGCAGCGTTTTCTACGCCAAGCTTCGATGGAACAGGGTTGGAGGCCCGTTGGTTTTAGAAATTCGGACTGCTGTTTCTTGGCGCAAACGGTTGTGGTGGACGCCATGCTTGCAGCCAGGGCGCTTGGCCTGACAGGCCCCAGTTGCATCCAGGCTTGGAGTCTCTTGCAGACGAGATATCTCGACTCTCAAGAAGCCTACATGATGCGTGATCCGCATGCGGGAGGGGACGCACCTCGCTTTGTTAGGAAATGGCAAAGGACCTAGCCGCAGCCTTGGTGTCAGCCCCAGCTCAGTTCCGCTTCCGGAAGACTGATGAAGGCATGTGTGCTTACCAGGCATCCGTTCTCACAGTCTTGACATGTGACTCGGCAGTGTCGCGGCTGCAGGCATGCAAAGATTTAATCCTGTTCGTGTGAGCTGGCATGCACTCTAATTTCGAGCATCCAGAACACTTCAACTGCACAGCAGTATCCCCACATGCCCGTATGGCAGCAGTCCCTCCTCAGCCTTCCTCAGCAAAAACGTTCCGATTGAGGTCTTGTCAACTCTCTTGCCATGTTGATGGAAGATCATCTTCGCGCTGCTTTCGTAGCACGGATGCGCATGCAGGTGGTGACATGCCGTGATCCACCCGGCGGCGCCCCTCTGCCGCCAGACGCCTCTGCTTCACAAAGGTCACTTTGGGGCATTGCCTCGTGGCAGATAAATGTGCCCTCGGACTGGGCCGAGAATACCAGGAAGCAGTGGCCCTTTGCCGAAATGCACCGCTCGACTGGTCACACTGTGCTCGTCAGCGGCGGGCTTGGGTTCACATAGTCGCTGTGCCTGAACTTTTTCGGTGACTTTGCAATTACCCGTTTTGCCATTCACATCTCTGAGAAGCAGTACGCTGTGCAGAGGAAAAGCGAGATTTTGCACGACACATCTGCCACATCAGACTCTGGGCACCCCCTCGGCTTGATCTTGTACTAGCAGCCTGGTAGCTGTCTTCGTGTCTCGTTGATGTTCAGTGTTGGTGGGGTGGAAGTGAACAGCCATACGCTCGCAACGAGCCCCCTACTCTGAAGTGCTAAAGCCATGGCCAGCCCAGATCCGGAAAGATTGGCCTTGGAACCGCGCACCTATGCTCCCGCAGAATCGGCCCCGTCTTACCTTGGGATGCCGGCCGGTCGCCACAGCGCATTTTTGTTGTGGGCCCTTGGCCACCCTCATCAAGCAGAGGCTATTCCACATATGATCCGGAATCCTTGTCAGCAGGGTGCTGTTGTCAAGCCAACACACACAGCAGAGATTCCAAGAGCCGTCATCAGCCGCCCAAGGGCATTGGAGGTGGGGCATCGGAGGTGCTTGGTGGAGTGTGTAGCCAGTTACAGAATCGTGTGTAAACGATTTGATGCGTTACAGGGCGCCAGGAGCACATGTACGTTACAAGTGTAAGCTCACTGGATAATTGGAGTACACAGTGGTTTCAGATCTGCCCGTGCGGACTGGCGCGGTCATCAGAACCAGTCGCAGTGATTTTGGATGCCGTGTTTGCATTGATCGTTCCTTGAAAAGAAGTCCTGTGGCTTCAGGAACCTTACAAACACAAGGCGAATGCTGCTTCCTGCCACTCCTTCACTGAGCAGACATCGCCTCCTGTCGGTGGACTTATGGGGGACGCTCTCAAAAGACAGACATGTTCTGCGGCTTCCCAGTTTAAAGGAAGGTCTTTAGCGTTAGAGCTTTTGCAGCGCGTAGATCGCCAGCTTTGCCACCCGGAAACTTGAAAGCCTCTGTTTGAGAGCTCTGGTCCCCGAAATTCATTGAGAATGTGCCTCGGCGATACCACAGCAGCCAAGCGCTTGAGGAAGCCGCAGGGTCATGTGCGGTGTGGTTTGGACGTTCACCTGCAGCAGTGGTGGCCTCAGCACGACTCGTATCGTTTTGTTGTGAGCAACCGATCGTTGGCATAGCTGTTTCGAAGACAAACGTCAATGCCATGCCATTCCGTGGCTGGCAAGCCATTCCGACAGACGCCTGCGCTGTGCAGACGGCTCAGACGTTTTTTTTGGCTTGCGCGACGCCGACCTCGTAAGCTTCGCGACTTTGCAGGAAAGCCGGCAGGTCTTTGTCCGTGGGGAAATGACGGCAAGATGCTTTGTGCCGGCTTGAAGTTGCTTGTGGCTCCTAGGCTGCCCGATCCGCATTTCATTCCTAAGCCCTAAATGGCACCAAAACGAACTCTCCTGGTGTAGCTGTGCTCACAAGCCGCTAACCACAACATGCGATCTTTCTTGGCCATTTGATTCTGCAGCGTTCCACGACAGCTCTCAGTAGAACCATGAGAGCATCCGAATTGCAGTTTCAATTGCTGCACCATGTAGGAGACATAGAGGGCCTTGAATTCTGGCCGGGATAGCCACCCAGCCGGCAGGCATGAACATTTCAGGCAAAATGATGCCTTGCGCGTTGTGTGGCCGCCACAGAGCACGCCGCTCTTGAGGCATGGAGCCATTGTGCAAAGCTCCCTAAGAGCACCCTGGAGCTTTCGTGAGTTGCTCTTTGTCTCCTGTGAAGCTGAGGTCCGAGTTCCATCCTTCCGCTTCCCAAGGCTGCAGTCGAAGATGCTCAAAAGGAGTGGTGCGCTGCAGGGCAGAATCGGCACGAGGTGCTTCACGGCTCTGAGTGCTAAGGCCTTAAGGCCTTAAGGCATTACCATCCCTACCATCCCTGGGAGCCTTTACTCAGCGTTCATTGTCGACGACAAACATGCGCCCGCCACTCCGGGAGCACTGTCGCCCTCTTGTGGGCCTGTCACTGCGTTTGGGGAGCTTCCGTTGTTGGGCAGCGCCGGACTCCCTGACTTCGTGCCGCCTGCGCAGAGAGTGAGGCCTCCGATTGTCCCGTGTTGCTTCAGGCTTCACAGAAGCAGTAGGCCATGCCGATGCGGCCAGCACCCCTTCACTGCTTTCACCTGGGTGGACAGGCTGGGATCTTGAATCGTGGCTGGCGGGAGCGCACTTGCACATTGAAACCTCGGGAAGTTTGGGATGTGCAGCGGCAGTTTCTGCTCACCAGAAGGCAGTGATGTTGCCTCCTGGCACGAGCTCCCTGGCGAGAGATATCTGAGCCTGGCCGCGAGAGTGCCTCACCTGGTACAGCAGCTGCTCAGTGCAGATGCGAGCGCGGTGCAAGCAATGAACGATGACGTCCTCATAGATATGGAGGAATATAGCTGCAGGGCTTTCGACTCGCACGCTGTCACGCTCCTCTGAGTTCCAACTCGGTCACCGTGCGAGGTGTTGCGACGGACAGCCCCGGAATTATCATGGCTGCGGCAGGTTCTTCGTGTCCCTGTGGGTAAGCAAGCAAGATTCTTGCGGCGGAGCGGTGCTCCTGGCACCAGTTTGGCCTCTCGTATCTTGTCTTCGATTCGGCAAACTGAAAGCTTCTTGCTTGCAGTGTCATGCCGGCTGAAGATGGTCCTGGTTCTACGGCAGTGACTGCCAACAACTCCGGCATGCTCTCTCGCGGAAGTCTTCGACACCGAAACACCCGGACAGGTAGCGCCTGGTCGAGCACGGTCGGAGGAAGCAGGGCGCAGCACGAGTCAGCTTAGTTATAGAAGCCTTGAGAGAGTGCTTTGTTCGGCTCATGAACCCTCTTCTGTGCCTCCGCAAACTAACGGAGCTCAAGTCAAGCATGCGAACTTCTGTGTCTTGGCACTAGATCCTAAATCAGTAGAAATGCGGCAGCCGACTTTGGAAGGTCCAACGGTGCGGCTGCTCTCAAAGCTACCTCTGCAAGCAGTTGCTGCCCCAGCACACACAGGCCGCGTTGGCACAGCAGTGTCTTTGAATGACACTTGGATTCAGCTTTCGCAATATGTAATGCTGAGGTTATTGCTTGTCATGCGCATGGCAGACACTTTGAGAATGGGTTCCACATCTGCAGCCCTCCCACATGCTCCGAGAGCATGACTTGTCGTCATGTCTAGCCGCTCGTGCCCGTGGGAAAGTCTCCCTGCCCGCAGCTCTCTAAGCAACAATCTTGTAACAGCTGAATCTGCGCTATGTTTTCCTGCATGCCAGATTTCAGAAGGCCAGTGCGCATGAACCTCACTGGACTTTCCCTCCCTAAGGCACCGAGCCATCGATACAAGCCAGGGGTCCGTGCCGCCTGAACCCTGTGTCCTCTCCTGGCGACGTCCTTTACAATTTTTACATGTGTTCCATACAGTTCTAATGCCTGCAGCGGCGTCGACAGCATGACCACGGCAAGGTAAGCTTCCTTTGGTGCGGAAATTGGACTAGCCTGGCAGCCTGTGGAAAGGCAGCAAGGGTAAATGGGCGGATACGCGATGCAGTGGGGAGGAGGACTTGTAGAAATGCACGGTCAAAAGCTGGCAGATCCGGCTTCAGGGCGGATCACTTCACGGGCTGCCAACAAAGGCTTCAGGCACTGGTTACGCCTTACACCAGACCACTCTCCTTTACTCTGCCCCATACCGTCTGCCTCTCCGAAGACACCAAGCCTGAAAAACACAAAACTTAGGCCACCTTTTTTGCGCAGACTTGTTCTGTATTAGATAAACTAAACCCTGGCTGTGCCTGCCTTCGACTCGACAGCCTTTGCCCGGTCATCCCTGGCCCCCGCACGTCGTTTGTTTAGGATAGGTTCTTGGTCGCTGCACTGGTCTCAAGAGCCTGCGCATTAGTCTCAGGACGCGTTGGGTCCGCCAAGCCTTCGATCTGTGGCAGGGCGCCTTGAAATGCAAAGGCTGCCAGCTCTTTGAGTCCGTTGCTCCTGGTTTCTGAGAGTGCCCTGATGGTTCCTCAGATTTCTTTGGTTCCTAATCCCCTGTGAGCCTTCACACATAGGCAGAGCACCCATTCGAAGACTGGCCAGATTCCTGCCGGCTTTGCGCTGTCAAACAAAAGACATGGATTGTGCAGACTGCCGCTCCTGCTATGGCCGTAGCAGCCACCTTGTCATCCAAACACTGCATGTGCGAACTCCAGCATGTCTTTGTCCTTCCTGCTTCGCACTCGACTGCTCGCACCTCGGAGGCTGAAGCATCGAACGAAGAAGTTTCGACGTGCTCAGTTGCACTATGCTCTGAAGCCACTTTGAGACGCATTCGCATCCTGATGCGAGTACCAGGCCTGCCTTTCAAAGAACACTGATGTAAGCGCCTTCTTTCAGCCACGGCCCGAGGTTTTCAAGACTCCTCCCGCCGAACTCATGGAGACTACATGACACCGGCCCACAGAGGATAGGAGATTAGGAAGTGCTCCCCTGTCCTCTGCATTCTATGAACGCTTTACGAGGTCAAGCTCGGGGGAATCCCTTCGCCCCTGCGGCAAGCAGATGTTGCACGATCATGCCGTAATCAGCGCATGAACTGGTCCAGGTAAGTCTGGAGCGCACAGGCTATCGCAGCTTCAGTGGTCGAATGTTCCACAATGCTACGATGAGCAAGTCAACGGTGTTGCTCAGAGGCTGTCTACTTTCCTGCGTCGCCACTGCGAAAATTTCCATACTTCAGCTCTGTCAAGAACAGTTGCGGAGTCTGAGCGAACTACTGTCTGTATATTGCTTGACGACCCGGCTTCGGCACCCCAGATTTCGGCCGCTGTCGCCCTATTGAACACCTAGAACACCTAGCGACCTAGCATGCAGCCTGTCCCTGTGCCAAGTCAGTCCGACCCCAGGTGCAGTGGGTGAAAGCGGCTGCGACGCCTCCGATCTAGCTGTTGTTCAGGCCGTTCGCGGCCGTGCGTTCGTGGATTGTTGAATGCAGTTTGTCAGGGCCTCCGATTGCAGGTCGGGGAGTAGCTGCCGTCTCGCAGCCGTCTTCTCGACAGCACCATGATCGGAGGTGCACAGCTTCTTCATGCATGGCGCCATGTTGGGACGGTCCTCCTGTGTGCAGGGGTTGATACCCTTGAGAACCTGCAGAACATGCCCTGAGTAGAGCATACAAGAAGTTTCACAGCAAAAGCCCATTCCTGACGGCTGCAGACGGTAGCTTACACGGCTGTGGGTTTGGTGTTGGTTCTGTCGATCCGTTTCCGCACAAGTTCGATGCATGTAGATATGCGCGGGGAGGGTAGGGCCGAGTGTGATCAGCTTAGAAGTAAAATGGTTCTGTTCACTTAAGAGGGTGTGCCGAAGTAGATTGCAAGTAGCATAGATGCTGGATCAGAGTTGCAGTCTGCGCCTTGCCTGACATCGTGCAGTTAAAGGTAACCATGGCCCGAGACTTCCGAATGCACGGAGATGGAACGACTCGGAGCACATATGTTCTCGATGCCATGAGCGGTGCCACGACCTCAAGTCTCGACGGTACAAGGATCGGCTTTCCTATGTGCGGGTTCGAGCTTGCATGATGATTTGGGCTTGGATACAAACAACAGTGAACTACCCTGCGTGAGTGAATCCAGGATAGCTCAAGGACATTGTCCTAGGACCCAGCTGTGCAGCAAAGCGATGAAAGCAGGCTTGACGATGAGGAGCCGCCTTCGTCGGTTAAATCAGTTGGCTTCTCCCTCTGCCAATGTCCAGAATCTTCGCCAAGTCAGTTCGCATCCGGGACAGCTTTGCAAACTCATCCTCGTCCTCACCGCAGGTTGCTATCAGTTGTGCGGCAGGGCGGGCGCATCACATCCGGTTGACAATCCTTCGGACGTAGTAAGCATCAGGTCTCTTAACTGCCAAGCCTGGGCATCGGGTTCTGGCTCATGCCGCCACTCCCCCAAGCTCTCTCGCGTAGCGTGCCGGGAAGCTCCGATCCTGAAACTTCTAGCCGGCACCTCAGCCACCTCAGCCAGGCCGCAAGCGCGCTCCTTTCATTCCACGCTGCATCTCTCGTTTCTGTGACGCCCCTGGTTGCGTACCTTTCTCCGAGAGCATACAGAATACATGCCCCGCGTGGATTTCAAAGCTCACAAACCCAAGTTATATCTCTCCTTGCCATTAGTCAAGGCAGAAATCCGCCCTTCTTGGGTCTCATGCCACCGCTTGACTGAAGTACCGCTCCTGCAAGAAGTGCAGATCTTGTGGGTTTTGCTCCCGACAGTCTGCGCTGAAGATCCCTTGCATCCGTTGCAGACATGAACGTCGCACCAAGCTGCCCACAGCCTGCCGCAGCCCTCAGCAGCCTCAGCTGGCACTGCGATGTGGACTTCCCCGATGAGGTAGCTGAGCTGCTTTTCCTGGGGTTTCGGGGAAGCACAACATACAGAGAGTATGGAAAGCCAAAGACGTGACGTAATGCGGCTTTCCGGCTGCATGATGCACCCTGGCCCTCGATCTGCGAATCACCGGATAAAGCCGTGAAGATACGTAGCGATGCAAATGATGCTCACACCCTAGCTTGTGGCCCGCGCCGATAAGTTTGAGTCTGCCACTGAAACGACCAGCTGCAACCATCATCGCAAACGCGATCTCTCGAAGGTCTGCAGCTGCCAGACTTGCCAGGTTCCACCGATCGCTGCCGTTCAGCCTGTGCCACAGATTCCCGGAACCGCTTTCGCCCAGCATCAGCCAGGTTCACGCATGTGACATGGCCACATGTGGCAAGCTACGCATTCTGCAAGTGATCTTTGCCACAACCCGCTGTGACCAGCACTACAGGCACCGTTGGACACCGTGTTGTCCGTTTCTGATTCCGTCGCTGGGCTGGGCGTGGCTTGCACGCTGACGCTGCTTCGCAGCTGTCCCTCACAGGTCTTGCCTCGACCCGACATGAACATCCTGGTAAGTCAGGGCCGACGGGGCTTTTCTTGGAAAGCCGCAGCAGGGCAGGCGAAGATGATGTAGGAATCTGGACCAGATCGCGCGGCATCCACGCAGATGCCTCTTTGTGTGTATCCAGGCAGCCCTCCTGGCAGACCCACATTGACTGAGCCGAAGGTAGCGGCCAGCGATCGTCTTTCACTTGTAGAGCTGCGACACGGCACAAAGCGACCTAGGATCGTCAGAGCCTTCCGCCTTCAACTCGTCTGTCGATGCGCTGCGTTCGAGGTAGCAGCACCGTTCTTGCGCATGACAGGGCACTAGGCAGGCTTGCCAGCTTCAGGCGTCCTGCCCTCCAGCGGCTTCGCCGTCTGCTGCGCACACCCCTAGCTCGAGGCGGCCCCCCACACCGCGAGGTCTGAGCCTGATGGAGCTGATTTTTCGAAGCAGATTTGCCACAACCCGATTGCCGCGGTATGTCGGTATGGGCCACGGATCTCCGCAACCGCCGCAACCGCTTCCGCGCAGCCTCTGCCAGGTTCGCACATGCGTCAAGCTGCGGCTGCTGCAGGCGATCTCCTCACTGGCCCTGGAATCAGGCGACCTGGTCTAAGACCACCAACGGAGCCAGGAAAATGTTGGCATCAAGCCTCCCTTTGCTGTCGGGGCGTGGAACCTCAGGCGCCGGCATGTTTCGAGATCCCGCTGTCTCATGCGATCGCCCGCGGCCCGGGCCAGCGTGAGGCGGCAAGGAGCCTTATAGTCATTGCGGCAGCAGTCCGGAATGAGGAGCAAAGGCCAGCATGTCATAGTCACCCGTCGTTCACATACACCTCGACTGCAACCATGGAGGTAGCTGTCGAAAATAATCCAGCGTGCTTGTGGTGAGGCCAGAGACTGCGCTGACCGCCTCACGAACCCGGCCTGGCGCGGCTTTCAGGACCGTCCAAGACTCAGCCTCAACTATTCGTAGGAGTTGGGATGCGGTCGCAGCCACCACGGTCATCCGGCTTGATGGTAACTTACGCGGTCCCGCATGGCTTAAAGATGCAAGGCTGCCAATCGCAGGAAAAAGCCTTCATTGTGTCCAGCCGCAGCTTGGCTGCAAGCCTCCTGGCTCGCGCAAGACAGTTTGACTCGGAGGCCCGGCTGGCTGAGTGGCGAAAAAAGCCGTACTTTGCAAACTGTTCGTCAAATCTAGCTGCAGAGATGAACCATGGCATCAGAGCCTTCTTACGCTAGCTACTGGCATACAGCTTGTGACGTGGGGCTAGACATGATGCCTCCCAGAACCACCACACTTCACATAAGCGTGCTTGAAGGGCAGACCATCCGTAAAGTGCAGTGCGGCGAAGTTTCAGCGCGCGAAGTTTTGGCGGCACAGCGTGGAGCACGAAAGGCACGCGAAGGTGTTGGAGCGGAGAAGCTGTTGGCGAAGTTGCATGCAAAGCTTGAGCGAAGTGTCGTAAGGGTAAAATCGCCTTTGACAGACTTCCGCCGAAGCTTCCACTCAAACTTCCCGTGGCAAGGGCTCCAGTTTCAGGCCGACCTCGCAGGCTTCCCAAGATTCTCCTCCGACCCTGCGCGATTTCACCAGACTCCCCGGGCAGGAGTTCTTAGTTTTTAAGCCCGCGGAAGCCCTCCTAGCTCCAGACGCCCAGTTGCCGTGCTCCGCCTTTCTGCCCAAGAGCTTCACCTCAGCGCGGGTGGGGCTCTGTTTGCCTGAGCCTTCCTCTGCGAAGCAGATCCCCGCCACAGATGTAGGATGATGTAGGGTCGTTGCTTTCAGGCCCATTCCGTTTTGGGGGATCTGGTTTAAGTTATGCCCTTTCAGTTTCACGTGTTGAAAGCGTTTTTCTTCGCCAAGCCTGGCAGCTTCTCAACCATGGACAATGGGTCCACCAAACTTGAAACAATCGGTTGGGTCTTACAAGTTCCAACTGCACGAGTGTAGCTATTCGGCGCAGCACCAAGCGGAGCTTCGCAGTCCCTGCCGGGCTCAGTATTTCTCGGGTCTTCTTCGCGCAG
>CAJNJA010090441.1:0-12741 GCA_905231915.1 Symbiodinium necroappetens
ACCTAAAACCTAAGCCCGAATCCCTCAACCCAAAAGCCCAAGCACTTCGGTCGTTTTAAGGGCCCGGCACCACCAGGACCTCCACCGACGATGGCATGGGTGCCTCTCTCTTCTTGAGGAGGGCTTGGGGGTTCAGGGCTTAGAGGTTCAAACGGTTACATATTCGAAGGCTATACCTGTAGTCTCCATTGTAGTTCCTTTTTTTGGTCTAACCAATTTCATATGAAGGATCCTAAAAGGTAACCCCAAAAAGGAACTACAATGGAGACTATGCGTCCGGTCTACGGCAGAGGGCTCTACAAGGCCCCCTGTTTCGGATTGTCATGAGGAGCTCATGATCTGCTTCTGAGAGTTCCATACAAGGGCTTTCAAGGCGGATTTTGCAGAGCTGCAGGCGCAGGATCTTCGGCTGCGAGCTACTGAGCTACTGTCATACCGATATGTAGCCCAAAGGGGCCTTAATAACCAGAATGGCATGGTCACCGTATTTTGCCCCAACACCCTATTCAGTTTCTCCAGGCCCCTGTACTATCCCTATACTATTCATACTCGTGCTCTAAACCATAAACCCTATACCCTCTACTATCCCTATACTCTCTTTCATGATAGTGCCTCTGGCAGGGCCAAGGCTCTGCCGGGGTGGCAAGAGTCAGCTGACGGTTTTGGGAGAAAGTGCACCAACCCAGGATAGCACGGAAAGAGCACCTACGAAAACTCCCGGAAGCTTTGCCCCCACAAAAACCGAATGAAACCGAAAGGCCTGAAATTCAGCAATCGGCCATCCCGTCCTCATTTTTGCTATAGCGGCCGGAATGAGGAGCAGTAGTATTCCCCCTAGAGTGACATTTATGAATGCTAGTATAGGGATAGTATAGGGTTTAGGGCTTAGGGTCTAGAGCACCATTACGAAAGACAGTATAGTATTATAGAGGCACACTTATTTTCTTTTATTCCCTCAACCCTATACCAGCTTCTTTGGCCCATCCTGTCCTGCTTGCCACCGAGATGCACTTGGCTGCTGCCAAAGGCAGCGAGAGAAGCGCCGCAAGGAGAAAGGCCATGGCTCTCCACAGGCGGAGACGAGGATGGATACGACTCGCAGAAATCCCTAAACCCTAAACTCTAACCATGACGGCACTATGTAAGTGGATACCTTCAGATACAGACCATGCAAAGCAAACAACAGCTCCAGGCGATGCTGAAAATCTCTCCCGGGCGATGTGGCACAAAGAACCCTCCAAGCTGAGGATCAACGAAGTTCAATCGCATGACGCCGTAAGAGATGCGCTCCAGCTAGCACCCAGGGAGGCAGCGGCCGCCCTTCCACTGTTCATCAAGACAGCAAGCTCGTCACCCTAGAAAGCGCAAGAGCCTCTAACCCCTTCCCAAAAGCCCAAACCCCAAAAGCCCCAAACCTCCCACAAGTCTCGTGGGCCTCTTGCCACCGCGCTTTGCGCGCGGGCGGTCCTCGGGTGGCGGCAAGGTCTTCTTCTGCTTCGCAGGCGGCGGCCTCGGCAAAGTGGGAGCGCACAGGTCGTGGACCGAGGGGCCCACAGAAAAGCCACGCAGTCACACACATAGAGGTTTCGGGTTTAGGGTTGATGTAGGGGCCTAAAGAATTACGAATACTCTTTTGGGGGCGTCTTTGTTACAATTATAGTATAAAGGGCCCCAAAAGCCTATTCTAATTATGAAGGCGCCTATATTAGGGTTCAATTCTCGAGGTTTAGGTTTTAAAGCAAGTGAGGCTTTAAGCTTTATTTGGCTTAGCAGAGCATTCCAAGAGACTTCTCTTCCCGGCTCTGCCATCTCAAGCTACCCTAAACCCTAAACCCCTAAACCCCTAAACCCCTCTAAAACCTTAAACCCCTAAACCGCTAAACCCTAAACCCCTAAACCCCTAAACCCTAAACCCTAAAACCCCAAAAGCTCGAAACACCGAGTCCCCGTCTCCTGGGCTTTGGCCAACGACTGCAGGATCTTCTCACGAAGCTGCGTACCTCAGCAAGGTGGGGGTTTAGGGTTTTAGGGTTTTAGGGTTTTTAGGGTTTAGGGCTTTAGGGCTTTAGGGGTTTTCGGGTTTTAGGGTTTTAGGGGTTTGGGGGTTTTGGGGGTTTTAGGGTTTTAGGGGTTTTGGGGGTACGGGTTTTAGGGTTTTAGGGCTTTAGGGTTTTAGGGTTTAAGGTTTTAGGGTTTAGGGTCTCCCAAGCAAGGCACCCTACACAACCCCTCCCCTCCCCACGTCCCCGCCAAATAACCCTGTAAGCCCTGTAAGCAGCGTCGAGACCACCCAAAATCACTTCAAAATCCTCTGGAAAAATCATGAAGAATTCCAGGACATCCCAGAAGCCCCATAGATGTGTCAGCCCTAACAATAAAAAAAAAACCATGAGCCGCGAAACCTCCTAAACCTCGTAGGTGCTGCAAAGCCCGGTGCCTATTAGGTTCCCCAAGTACCACCCTAAGAATCACTTTTCCGAATTTGTCTGTTTTTTGGTGGGGTTTAGGGTTTAAAGGGTTCAGGGTTTAGACCAAGTGACTAGAATTCCAGACTGTGTCTCTTGTTCCTGTTACTCCGTCTCAGTAGCCGAGTTGCCAGAATCCTAGAATGCACAGCCTAAAGCACTAAACCCCAAGCCCTAGCAGACCCCGAACCATAGAGTCCCTATAAGCCCGAAAGCCCTCAATCCTACAGCAGAACCCCAAAGCCCCAAAACTCCAAACCTTAACACCCTAAGCTATTAATCCCTCAGCCCTATGGTACTTGCATGGTTCCCCTTAGAAGAACCATGATAGATTATAGGTACCCCTAAGCTCCTAACCCTAAGCCTCCCTTTTCTTAGCACACCTGGGCCCCCAGCCGACCTGTCCTAGGGGCGACTCATGGAAAGAGTCCACACCTTAGCTTCGTTGTTCTGCAGTTTAGGGTCTTTTAGGCTTTGGGGTTCTGGGCTTTAGGTTTAGGGTTCGGGGTCTGCGGTTTAGGGTTCAGGGTTCGGGGTTTAGGCTCCGATATTTTCCTGGGATGTGGTCGAGCTTTAGTGGATTCTAAAGAGGGCTTTATGAAAGCTTTCTGGGATTCGCTAGAGGGTTGGCTTTGAATGAAGTGTTCAAAAACGGGTGCTCATTATTCCTACTGGCTTAGGGTATTGGTTTTTGCTTCGTGGGCCGTCTGGCGGGCACAGAGATCGATCCCGGAACTTTCAACCACTGAAATCAGTCTGGACCCTACTTCGGGGGACCCAGAATGATTAGGCTAGCCTTTTGGGGGCTGTGACCTATAAAGATGCTAGGGAATCCGAAGGAATGCCGCCACTAACTTTTCGAGCCCCTTGGTTTGTAGGGGCTTTGCGGGCTTCTCCTGGGCAGACCCCACGGTCAATTGCGGGGAATTGCAGCTTCGGGTTTCGGGTGTAAGAGCCTCGGGTTTACTTAGTGAGTGTTACGCTCGTTTCGACGACATCAGCAGCAGCACAGCAGAAGCCCGATAAGTCGCTTCGGCAGACAATGCGGGCTTATAAAGCTCTTGTCTTTAATATATGCACCTATTACTGGTGGTGTGTCGATTTGTACAGATGTACGTATTGAAAACATACACAGCAGAAAGGTAGCTAGTAGGAAGGTAGACAGGTAGGTAGATAGATATGCAAACGGAGACTACCCTAAACCCTAAATCCCTAAACCCTCTTCGCACAGGAAGGCGGGATCCGCTCGGATGGCTTTTTGCTGCTTAGTCCGTCCGTGTCTTGCCGCGGAAGCAGCAGCAGTAGGCGCAGCCTTGGGCAAAGACTTCAAGTTGCTTTAGCTGCAGAAGGGGACCTTGATAGTTAGAATGGTGGTGTTGGGGTATGGTTTAGGGTTTAGGGTTTAGGGTTAGGGGTATAGTATACAATGAATATGAGAGAGAACTCTGAGGAACAGCTCTACCGGAACGGATCATGCACTAGCTGCACTAGCTACCGGAAGCAGGTCGATACGCACTTCACCCTAGAGACAGAGATACTAGAATCCGAAGTTCTCACCTCTCCAAAGGCCTAAAACCTCTAAACCCCCAAGACCCGAAAAGACCGTAACAACCGAAACTCTAAACCCGAAGCCCTCTAAAGCCCTTTCAACTCCTGCAAAGATCATATGCACAAAACCCCAAACCCTAAACCCTAAACCCTAAACACTAAACCCTAAACCCCCTAGGATCCCCTAAGGCTCAGGTCGGACGTGGGGGCCTGCGCACCAGACGCAGGGGTTGCACAGCAGAGGCAGCACCACCAGCAGCGGCGAGAGAATCCACCTCGCGGGGAGAACCAGCGATCCGGGTTTTGGGGGCTTAGGGTTTTAGGGCTTAGGGCTTAGGGCTCAGGGTTCAGGTTTTAGGGTTTAGGGCTTAGGGTTTAGGGTTCAGGGTTTAGGGTTTGGGGTTTAGGGTTTTAGGGCTCCGGGCGTGCTACGCCCTCCTGGAGAAAACAGCAAAGCAACCCTAACCCTGCATCTAAACGCGTGCAAGAAGCGACGCGCCCGGAAACGCCTTGGCGATGCCTGAAGCATGTCGGGTTTAGGTTTGAGGGTTTAGGGTTCATTCAATTCAGAAGTTTGCGTTGACCATGTCCGCTCCCCCAACGACCTTGTGTTCGAGAACGTAACTGCTGAACCGTCCCCGAATCAGATTTAAAGATTTCGTTTATATTGATTTTATAAGGCCTTGCTCAAAAGCTATTTGCAGGGTGCTCGAGTTTTAGTGCTTTTGAGGCTTGGCTTGAAGTCGCTAGCTTTCGACCCAGGCCTTGAAGTGGCTGAGCGCCTCAAGTAATGCAGGGGCCTAGGCCACTACCTATACTATTTTGGGGTTCCTTATTCTAGCTTCTAAAGCAGAATCCCCCAACAAAACCTCTTCTAACTATGAAGGCCCCAAATTTTCTGGTCTTTCTACTGCTTTTCTACGGGTTCCATCAGGGTTTCGACAAGGCTCCACTGGATCTTCGTAGAGACGACTGGGGTTTCCGGGCTTTAGGGATTTCTGCGCTTCGGGGCCCCAAGCCGTCTTCAAAGGTATGAAGAAGCCTTACCACGGTTTAGGGCTCAGGGCTTAAACCCTAAACCTTAAACCCTAAACACTAAACCCCAAACCCTAAACCCTAAACCCTAAACTCTAAACCCCAAACCCAAAACCCTAAACTCTAACCCCTAAGCCCTAAACTCCAAACCCTAAACCCTCAACCCCAAAACCCCGTGACCTTGAGCAGTCTCTTGTTGCTTTCAATCCCAGGGCACTCTAAAACCCAATCGCCCAACCCCTCAAAGCCAGGGTTTAGAGTTTTGGGTTTAAAACCCTTATTAAATTAAATGCCATATTATGCAACTCTTTTCGAGCTTTAACACACCCTCATGATATCCTGCACGACCTTTAAACATCCAACAAAGCCCTGCAGCACCTATGATTGTAAGCAAGCCCGTTACAAAACTTCATAAACCCATTGCAAAACCCTCAACCCCAAAACACTAAAACCCAAAACCCAAACCTTGACTTAAAAACACACCCAACGAGTAGAAGCAAACACCCTAAACCGCTAAACCCCTAAACCTCCAAAGCCCTAAAGCCCTAAACCCTAAACCCCTAAAGCCCTAAAGCCATAAAGCCCTAAACCCTAAAACCCTAGAAGCCTACACCCTCGAAGTCGCGCTTGTTTTGGGGGTCCCCGGCCTTCAGCCAAGAACTGAAACGGGTCCTGGGAGAACTGATTTTAAGGTTTACTGCTGTAGGGGTTTAGGGGTTGAGGGCTTTAGGGGTTTAGGGGTTTCTGGGTTAGAGTTTAGGGTTTAGGGAGTAGGGGTTTAGAGCCTAGGGTGTTCCTACGAGGGTTTCTACAGTTCTGTAAAGCTACAATCCTATAAGGGATCCGGTTTTGCGGGCTCCTATGAGGGTTTCTACAGCGATTCTGAAAGCTTGCTGTAGAAAGAGCTTTATGTGACGGACTTATGGTTCCTGTGAGAGTTTCTCGAGGCCTTCACAATATACATATAGTAGGCGTCCGCTCCTTTGAGGGTTTGCAAGGGTTCCTAATGTAACTGTAAGGTTTCATAGGGCTTTCTGGACAGGTTAACAGGGTACTCTGGGAGCTCTTGCTATTCGTGAAGAGACGTAGGGCTTTGAAAGGCTGTTGGGGTCAAGAGTTCTTCATGGTATTGACCGAAGCTGAAAGCAAATGCTCTGCAAAGACGTTGCTTGGGGCTTCAAGCAAGTTACCAGACCAGGATGAACGGTAAATGATGCCAGCAATGTGCTCTCCCTGTTCTGGTAGCTTAAGCCAAGTTCCTGACCAAGAACCCAGCTTGAGGGTTCAGAGCTTGAGAGTTCTAAGGCTATGAGGCTTAAGTTTAGGGTTTAGGGTTTAGGGTTTTAAGGCTTTCAGGTTTGGAAGCTTTAAGGGCTTCAAGGTTTCGGGGTTGAGGACGCAGGGCCGGGAGTGTTGTGGCGCTCCCCGTGCCTCGAGGGCTCCAGGGGCGTTTCTGCTAGCCCCCTGATCAAACTTGAACCCTAAAACCCTATGCCGAAGTCCTGAACCTAAAAACTCGGTTCCCTCAAACCCTAAACCGAAATCCTGATCCAAACCCCTAGGCACTAAACCCTACAACCCTAAGGGCCGCCGAGTGTCACCCGAGATCTGGATACTGGTGTGCCGCCCGTCCGAGCTATAGACCTGACGCCCGGATGCTTCTCGATAATTTAAATGTTTTGGGGCTTAGGGTTTAGGGTTTAAGGTGTAGGGTTTAGCGTTTAAGGGTTTAGGGTTTTGGGGCTTAGGGTTTAGGGCTTAAGGTGTAGGGGTTCAGGGTTTTAGGGTTTAGGGTTTGGGGCTCCAACAAGCTCAAGTCCTAAACCCTGAAAGCCCTTGAACAAACTCTCTACGACCCGAGACTCCTGAACCTTTTTGTTTTAGGGAATTAGGGTTTAGGGTTTAGGGATTAGAGCATCGGAACATAATGAGGTCTTTCATATCAGGGTACCTAAACTGGGACCCGTGGTGCTCCGAAAGCCTGCCAATAAACCAAAACCCGAAGCCCTACGGCCCTAGAACGCTCTTTAGCTTCGGGTTAAAGGTTTCTCCAGCCCCTCGGATCCAGCCGAGCGGCAGAGCTGTAGCCACCTGGACCTGCGGTGTCCTCCTCGTGCTCCTGTCTTCGAGCTCTTTTTGCTTGGTTGTTCCTTGTTTGGGTTGAGGCGTGCTTGTAGTTTGAGCTGTTGTTGTTGTTGTTGTATTCTAGGTCTAGGTTTCCCCACATCCCCTTTATAAATTATTAGGGCTTCCCCGTTAAGGAGAGCCTCGCCCCCCCTCCAAAAGAAGAGGTATCGCCGGTATCGCCTATCAGGTATTGCGGGAGGGAACCTGCGGCATGTTGTTGCAATGGGCTAGGATTTAATTTAGGGCTTAAGGTTGGGTGGGGTGGGGAGTGGAGTGGGGTGGGGGGGGGGGGGGGGGNNGGAAGCACTGTGCAACAGCTGACAGCGAAACCCCAAACCCTAAACCCGAAACCCCAAACCCTAAACCTCAAACCCTAAACCCTAAACCCCAAACCCCAAACCAAAAACCTCAAACCCCAAACGGTGGCCGACCTCAGTCGCACCGTCGGGATAGATGGTGATGGTGACCTTGAAGATCGCAGTCATAGTTTTGAGCTTCAGGATCCAGGAGCTTAGGTTTAGTGCTTAGGGTTTAGGGTGTCAGGCTTTAGGAATTTCGGGTTGAAGGGGTTTTGGGGTTTAGAGTCTGAGGTTATGGCTGAGAGAGGTTTCCCTAAGACCACAGTCTCAGTCAAAAAGGCGTGGCCCTGAACCAGGCAGAACCATAGCCCGAAACCACACTTCTGAGAAACGCGGGCCTTCTTTCCTGCGGCAGCGTAAGTGCCTGCGAAAATCGCTGGTGGGTTAGGGGTGTAGGGTTATTCGTGTAGGGTTACTAGGGACTAGGGCTTAGGGGTTAAGGCTTTGAGCGTTGAGGGTTCCAAATACGCAGCGCTTCGGAGCTTCGCGCAAAACTGCCAAGTGCACCGCTGATTGCACTTCGGTATGAGTACGACGATGATAGCTATGGCGATTCCTATGCAGATGCTGATGTTGCTGCTACGGTGGCTCATGGTTTCGACTAGTACGACTACTGCTGCTATTCGGCGCCGATCACCCGGTCGACCAGTGTGACGTGCAAATAGGCGGACATCCAAAGACACCTCGACTGACACTCTGGGAATAAGGACCAACGCAACACGACATAGCAAGCAACATGCCGGCAACAGGACAGCACCGGCCAAACACCCAAGGAAACAAGACACCGAGAAGAAAGGAACACCCTTAGCCCCAACTATAACAACAACAAACAGTACACAGCCTTGCAAACCCCAAGCCCCAAAAGCATTCCCATTGAGGTGGACAACCCCGAGGCCCGCGAGGGGCCTGACTCGAGGTAGTGCTAGATACTCACGTGACTGCTGAAGTCCATGTCGAACACATGTTTACAGATCACAACAATAACACACGTAGTAAGGACAGTATCGATTGTTGGTAACTTCCTTCCCATCCAATTACTGTGTTCATTAGGTCGACGTTGTGCTATGATGGATGTTCCTGCTATTTGCACAGCATGTGCATTAAACAGTAAGCCCTAAACTGCAAACCCATAAACCATAAACCTTACACCCTACATGAACCCGAAACCCGAAACCTTAAACCCCACCTAAACCCCCAAAAGTAGGTAAAATAATGGCCCAAAACCTCTATAAAGGCTGTTATTCTACATACTTTTGGGGGTCCAGGTACACCCTATGCATGGTGCCCGCCTGTCACGGTCATCCCGGGTCGCCACTGGGCATGGACGTTGCCGAAGTGGTCTCGAAAGGTCCGGAAAGCCCTTCCGCGGTCATACTCCTTGGGCTTCGATTTGGATCCAGGGCTGCTTTAGCGGATTCCTCTAAAGGGTTACTATATGGGTCTAGTACAGGGGCCGAAATTCGAGTATAAATGTGATGAGGAACATCACGGAATAAATTTAGTAATCGTCTAGGCTTCTATCAAGCTGGGTGTTCGGCTCAAGATCTAGGGTTTTTTGAGTTTTCAGTTGCAGGTGTCTTTGTAAAGGGATTCTTATAACGGCCTTATGCCTAAACCCTAAGTATGGGTCATACTAGGGTTTAGGGTTTAGGGTGGCAGCGCACTGGTTTATGAGACTGCGGGTACCGGTTTGTACGAAGGGCTTTGAGCAAGCATTCACATATGGAAGCGAATAAGGAATCAGGATTTCGGGTGACGCACACCGTACCCTAAACCCTAAGCCCTAAACCCTGAACCCTAAACCCTAAACCCCAAACCCCAAGTTAGGGTTGAAGGTTTCGGTCCCTGAAGTTAGGCCCCTGATATTAATCTGGTGGCATTCCTGCTACATTCCTTAAGTTACTTAAATTACCCTACAGGGCGATCTACAGCAAAACCCGGCTCTACTGCTAAGCCCTAAACCCTAAACCTTAAACCCCAAAACCCCCAAACCCCTAAGCCCCAAAACCCTAAACCCTTAGTTCTACTTCTAAAGGGAACTGTATCCGGCTTAAAGTGTTCCGAGTCGCTTCGACGTCGGAGGCGCCCTGAAGGGACAAGCAAAGCTCGAGGTTTACCCATAGGCTCCTAAGTAGTTCCCTTTTGTGGTTTATATTTACAACCTATGAGGTAATCCCAAGAAGGAACTACTAGGGAGCCTATGGGCAATGTTCAGGTTTTACAAATCAGGTTTTGGGTTGATTTCGAGCGTAGGGCTTACTAGAGTAGAGTTTGGGGCCTACATTTCGGGTCTAGGGCCGAGGGCTCTCGGGTCGAGAGTGGAGGTTTGGACTGAGGGTTTACAGTTACAGCTGTTACCCTCAAGCCCCAAACCCCGAAGTTTGCGGCCCTGTAGCCCCGAGCTCCAAACTCTCAGCCCTAAGCGGATACTTCTATTTCTGTCATCTGTAAATGGGAGTTTCAGCAAAAAGGTGACCTGTAGAGACACTTTCCGACCCCGAAACGAGGCCGCCGGGTTTACCTTACGGGGACTCCGCGGACTTCCGAACTCGACACCGGAAGCGGTCACCGTTCCTCATGATCCCTACACCCTTACACCCTAAACTTAAACCCTAAACCCTAAACCCTAAACCCTAAGGCCTAAATCCTAAACCTCACACCCTGCACCCTACCACCCTAAATCCTAAACCCTAAGGCCCCAAACCCTAAACCTCAAACCCCCTTGACAGGAGGCCTCCCAGGTACCCCCGGAGCCACCCGAAGACAGCGCCTGCAGAATCTTCGGGGCTCTTCTTCTGTGAGGGGTTTCATGGGTTCCCAAACCCCCAAAAGTAGTTCAAATAATGGCCCAAAACCATCTAAAAGGCTGTTGTTCTACATACTTTTGGGGTTCATGGGTTCCCATACGGTTCATACTGTTGATAGTATATATCCTGCATGACCTCAAGGACCCCGAACTATGGGAATTCTGGTATATTCCTTATTGTGGGTGATGCAGGACTTGTATCAGCAGCCGTAGGATATTGCCTGGGTTCCATGAAGGTCTGCAATGGGTTTATCAGCTGCTGTTACTGGAGGCTTCCTTTGTATTGTAGGGCTTCATAAGTCCGGACAACGACTCCCGCAAAGAGACATGATCCGGGACTTACTTCTGGGCGGCCGGGCTCTCGCAGTTTTGGGCTTGCGAGGGCTTGCAAAGGACTTAAGCGCGTAGAGTTTCAGGGTTTTGGGTTTGGGCGGCCTGGTCTGCTCTTGCAGCCCTCTTATTCTCAAGACTACCCCAAAACTTACCTGCAAGAACCTTCTTTTAATCGGGTCTGCGTGTGGGCTCTATTCTCGAGAAGTAGGGCTTTGGGGTATACCGGCCTACTGGTAATATAGGATCTTGACGAAGAAACCCTGGCCCTATAACCTCAATATATGAGAACTCATACTAAGAACCCTAATGAAGACCCAGGCTTTCTTAATCAGGTTCATATCGCGACGTGTTTTCAAGAAGGGCCGACCCTAAGGGACCCTAAAGCCCAAACCCTTCGGGTTTTGGGGTTTAGGGTGTTGGGGCTTTGGGGTTTTAGGGCTTAGTTTAGGGTTTAGGCTTTGGGGCTTTGGGGTTTTAGGGCTTCGTTTAGGGTTTAGGGTGTAGGTGTTTTGGGGTTTTACTTAGGGCTTAGTTAGGGTTTAGAGTTTAGGGGTTTTGGGGTATATGGTTTTGGGGCTTTAGGGCCTAGACCTTCATTGGTCCTCAATGCAATAGGCAGTGTGCTGAACAGCCGGTCGATTCCCCCAAAACTTGCGCACTGGCCCCTTCTGGGGTTGAGGGTTCAGGGTTTGTTGGGGTTTAGGATTCACAGTTTTAACGAGCTCTGCACCGCTCCCTGTGGGTATCTGAGAACAACGAGTGCACTAAGGCGCAGGCTTCGGGCCTAAACCCTATACCCTATAACCCCTAAAAACCCTAAACCCCTAAAACCCTAAGAGCCCTAAAACCCCTAAACCCTAAAACCCCTAAACCCCTAAAACCCCTACAACCCCTAAAACCCCTAAACCCTAAACCCTGTTGGAGTCTCGGGGAACCTCACGCTCTCCCAATGGCCCCCCGCCCCGGGGTCCTCGTAGCAGCGCGACAGCTCTCGAAACCGCTCCTGGCAGGGTGCTGCGCACAGAAACACAGGGCTCATAGGGTTTAGGGTTTCGGGTGTTGGGGTTTAGGGTTGAGGGTTTTGTTTTTTGGGGGTTGAGGGTTAGGGGTTTGGGGTTTAGGGATGTCAGCCACAGGCGATGAAAGGCCATCTACGCCTTTGATCGCCAGTCTCGGCGCTGCAGCAGTTCGACCCTGCCACCCGAAACCCAAAGCCTGAACAGCCTCATGTAGGGGCCTTAATAATTGGAATAGGGTCTTGGGGCTTGTTTCTACCATTATTATAATAAGGTAGCCCAAGATGGTATAGGTAAATAATTATTTCGGCATTTATAGTAAACCCAAGCCGGGTGACTGTGTTACACCTTTCAAAAGCACATCCGGCATCTCTCCTCCGCATCTGGGGCGTCATTCCTGGGGCGGGCTCAGTACAATCCCTACGGCCTCTGGCTGGCGCGTAGCCGGAACATTAGAGGGGTGGGGGGTTCATTGTTTCGCCGGCTGAACCCCGAATCTCTGACCATGGGCGCAGTACTGTACCCTGAACCCTCGCCCTAAACTGCCCAAACCCCAAAACCCCAGAGCCCCTAACACCTGAAAGCCCTAAGCCCTTCACCCTGAACCCTGAATCTAATCACCCGGAGCCCTCAAGCCCTTTGAATCTAGTAATCACTAGTACCCCGGATCGGCCGAGATTCTTGTCAGGATGCCACTTCAGGGCCTGCTGCCGATAAGCCTGAGGCAAGAAGGGGGTTGAAGTTATAGAGTTGATAGAAGGGTCTTACAAGGTCCTGGGTCTAGGATTTACGGCTTTAGGCTTTTAGGGTTTAGGGTTGGTGAATGGAAACAGCAAGGAAAGATTGCGCTCCACAAATCCTGACGCCCGAAGCCTAAACCTCAACACCCTGCTTGCGAGCTGCAAGCCCTCGGCCTCGACAGAAAGTTAACCGTGTCTCAAATCCCTCTGCCTTCTCCCAAGCATCCTTGAAGCCCTTAACAATGCGTTTCACAAACAAACAAAAACACAGACACACACACACACACAGAGACAGGGACAGACAGACAGACA
>CAJNJA010090452.1:0-19848 GCA_905231915.1 Symbiodinium necroappetens
GTAGCAGCGGTAGCGGTAGCGGTAGCGGTAGCGGTAGCGGTAGCAGCAGCAGCGGTAGCGGTAGCAGCAGTAGCAGCAGTAGTAGCAGTAGGAGCAGAAGCAGTAGCAGTAGCAAACTTCATTGCACATGGTTGCACAGGTACTGCTTCCGCTACGGGATGCCCGCTTGCCCGTTTGTTCTGCAGTTGCTTGCAAGTGCCTTTGCGTCTCTCAGTGTGTGCGCAGTTATACTCCGAGATGTGTGCGGCCTTCGGTCGCTCAGCCAGCTGGGCTCACAAAGCGTGAAATCCAATGTATTCGTCAGCGGTCTCGCACGGCCACAGTGAGCGGTGCATCGTGTACAAGAACAATGCTTAGAGCCAACGCCCAGCAGCTAGTGGAGTCCCAGCTCGAGCCAATTCCGATGCGACTGATGGTCAATGTGAGACAGCCTCCTTGCTGCATTATGTGGGTTCCTTTGGGAGCAGGTTGCATCCGCATGCTGATGCTATGACGGTCTCTAGTACGCTCGTTACTGAAGCAGATGACTGATGGCTCCAGGATCACTCGGCATGTCGCTGCAGACAGCAACGCTTACCATCGAATTTGTTAAACATAACACACATGCACGGATAGAGAGGGCAAGGCTGCCAGAGAAATCTGTCTTGCAGGAGAAGTGTGGTGTCTGATCGTGCGGATGGTTTTGCGCTGTACAGAAACAGCGACGGTGCAGGATCTTGCTCGACCCTGATTGATGGAGTTAGTTGCAAATTACGTCGACTACACTGCTGCTAGCAGCTTGGCCGCTGTACTGAGATGGTGTGACACTGCTGGTTTATACATACTTCAGCAGCTGCCTGACCAGATTGCAAAGGAAAAGCTTCAGGCAATGTGGATGAAATCGGCTGTCATGAGAATGATTAAAGTCGAGATGCTGATCCATGGCGCGGCTTGGGAAAACGCTTTTGTCAACGGCAGCTGCTGTGGAACTGCCGTGCTCGTGAAACCGGTGCTTACACGACTTGGAAACACTAGCTACACGCTCCAGACTGAGCTGTCCCTGGCAAGCGGGACGCCGCTAGCAAGAGTCGAGACCGTCATGGTGCAATTGGATGACGATCTCGAGCGGCCTGTACCCGTGCCTCGCGAGCAGTTAAAGCCGTTACTCCATCCCTTGCCGGACCTCGTGGTGCCTTCTTTGGGACAGCCTCCTGCGTCATGCTTTACATGGACTGTCCAAGTCAGGCCATCTGATTGTGATTTGCTGGGTCACATGAACAATTCTAGCTATGCCGTACTCTTTGAAGATGCGAGGCATGCTTCTTTGCGGCACACAGGACTATCAGGAACTGGCACAACTTCAGACTCACACACGAGCAAGGCGTCAATCGAGTACATTGCTCAAGCAAGAGCCTTCGATGTCCTCGAAATTGATGTTTGGTGGGAGGCTGAGCACCAGGCCTACGGCCTGTGTATGCGTACCGCTGCAAGTGTCGTCGCTCGCGCTGCGCTGTTTCCATTTCACGCCTCTCGTCTCTGATGCGTTGGATTTTGCCAGATATGTGCCGTACCAATGATCCGCTGAGCGTGCTTACAGACTGGCGATCCGCAGGTTCTCTTTCCTAGTTTGGCCAGGACTGCACTCTGATACCGGCGGAGGAGTGGTCCTTTCTTCCCTGTGGCCCCGGAAACGGGTGGCTCTCTAGACATCCCTAGACTAGTCACCAGCGTGTCCGGAGTTAGTGTAGGTGGTCTGATCGACAAGGAATAGCCATTAACCCGCGAAGGGCGAGGACCCATCGCCCAGGCTCCATGTCGCCCGCATCCTCGTACAGCCGTAAGGAAAGCAAGAAGATGTTGGCACTGCCAAAAAACACAAGCACACAGAGCCCGATTTCGGTCGAGCTGCTAGTGCAAACTCCTTAGCAGCTGCTCTGCTTCATAGGCCGCCGGACCAAGGATCGTAGCCGCGCGATGACCACTACGAGTGGATGATGCAGGCTAAGCTGCATGGCGTGGCCTTGATCTGAGTCTCGATCCAGCACAGCAGACAGACGTTCAATGCAGGATGAAACTCCGCGATACATGGCCTCCACCAGCTCCTGGCAGCAGCGTGCGCGAAGTCCAACAGGCGGCCAGCGGCAAGCAGGAAGCTAAGTCTCCCCCTGTGCTTTCTCCAAGAGGCTTCTCGACCTCGGCTCCCAGGCCGAGCGAAGCAGGCGGCGACAGTTCTCCTCTGGGCAGCTTGAAGTACTGCCAAAGGAGGGAGAGACACAGGAGCCCAATGGAGCCCAATTCCGAAGTGCTGGTGCCATGCTGGTGCCATGGAGCCAGGAGCACAGGGGCAGTCCATCTCTCGAGGCGAGGACACACAAGGATGCAACTCGTGCGAATGTCATTTGTCGTCAGCTCAGGAGCTCCAAAGAATTCAGAAGACCTTGGCTGCGCGGCTAATCAAGCTGGACGAGGAGACACTTGGACAGACCTGGCCAAGACATCGATTGAGCGGTGCCAGGGTCTCCGTGAACGAGATTCGCAACTTGCAGAGCTGCGAGCCAGGTACCAGGCCGATTTTGAGCAGCGTGTCGATACTTACAGCTATGTTCTAGAGAAGCATACTGCCCTCACGAAAGCTGTATTCCGGAAAGTCGGCGTGCAACTCGGGTAGTGCCTATTGATGTCGCATACATGAGAGACCTGGAAGGAAGTGCAGAAAACGAACGAGGAGCTGGTGTGACGATGACTTAGCCACTGTGTGGCCCATTCGTTTGACAGTGTGGTCTTTCGCACATTTTGCAGGAGTGGCGCAGCCGTGCCTGCAACGCTGAGGAGGACACCGCGCCCTTTTCTGTGCTCTGCAGTGCAGCTGGGGCATATTGTAGATAGAGGCTATAAAGTCTGGATAAGACGGAAGGCGTCCCAACCCATTTGGTCTATGCAACACGATGACTGCAGATTTGGGAGACCTAAGCGTCGTCTCCGTGGTCGTCGTCGTGGTGCTGACAGTTGATGCAAGCACTGTCAACTTTTGTGTCTGCAATGCTGATGTGCAGGAGATGGCGGTGCTTCGGCACATGTTGGAGGAACGGACGGAAGAGATCCAGAGGCCGGCGGAGACGTGCCAAAAAGATAGGACAAGCCGGTCATCAGCACAAAGATTTGCAAAATTGATCCGAAGCGAGACTGGATCATGCTGCATGCACACAGGCCGTTTCCGAATTCACTCGGAGTGTTCATGGAACAGGCTGTCAGCATGCACGGGGCTAGATCGGCTGGGTGCTGATGTACTGACCACTGCTGCTCGATCCTCGGCACACTAAATCGTGCAGCGTATTCCATGGCATTCGATGGACACAGCAGTTCGAACGACATGACGTAGCCCCCGACTTCCTCCGGACAGATTACCAAACTTGACGAAATTCTACCAAATTGCTACAGTCGCCCTTCATGTAGACTCCAGACTCTAAAACTTGGTGTTGCTCCGCAACTCGACCAACGAGAAACATCACACGAAGTGCCACGCATCTGGAAATGAAGGAACGGACAACCGATAGCTCAAGTGGATTGTTCCACTGCCGGAAATAGCGGGAAAGGCTACTGGCGGTTGCTGGAGCAAGATTTGCAATAAGTCGGCCATGCGGAGAGCAAGACTCTCCGCTGCTTTGGCCGTTCTCTCTGCATCTCCTTGTCAGGTTGCAGAGCCAACTGTCAGAAGCTGTTGCTGGGCCCCGAGTGGCAGCCTGATGTCTGGTCACCGTATCGTCGCTGGATCGGATGTATCATGATGTATCCCCAGGAGCACTTTATAGCAGTAGAGCATCTCACGGCCGCGCGGATTCCGGCCTCTTCGACAGCTTGCCCATTGGCTACCCTGGTGCCGCCTTACGCTCTGGAACGCCTTGGATTCTCCAGGCTTTGCATATCTGATCTGTCGAAGAGGAAGACTTTCAGACAAAGAGGCGCATTGCACCGCTTCAGCGCAAAATGCCAGATTCCAGTTTCTTCATTCAAGTCCTGTGAAGCTAGGTTTTTTCCCGAAATTCCTTTCTAATGTTCAGCACAGCCTCTAGATTGCAACCCAGGGTTGAGGCCTTCCGGATCGGATCTGTGCCTCAGTGTCTCGAAAGGAGAAGCTGGAGTTTTGAGTTGCTAGGACCAGGACTCCCTTCATTTGCTGCCCTGTGGGACGAGGTACCATGAGCTGCCGCCGTCCGACATCAAGCAGGCCAGGGAGATTTCATCGGAAATAACACTGGAAATAAGGACTCAGACTCCTGAGCTGAAGCGGGAGATGGAGGGATTCAAGGGTGTAGCATGAAGCTAAATCGTCAACAGAACAAGCCTGCTCCATGTGGATCATCCTTAAATCCTCGATCAGACGGAGTGGTAAAGCCCTCAATGGAAACAGAGGGTCATTTCATGGACCGTTTGAAATTTGCCCTGGGCCGCCCAATTTATTAGAGATGCAGATGCGCGTTCGCCCGTGGATTGCTTGGCACAGCCATTTTCTGTGTACGGTCTCTATCAAACGTGGATCTAAGCTTGCCGACTAATCAAAGGGATCATCTAGTGCCCTCCGAGCCGTGATTTGGTTTTGGATCCCTCCAACTGCTCCACTCTAATCTCCTTTCAGCTACGAGCGAAAGTCTGCGACCAAACAAGTTTGAAAGTCCGATGTCTCCTGGGAAACTCGAAGACAACTGCACATTCTGGCATTGCTCCAAAGGCTTTGAGATGGTACAGACGAGGGGCGCGGATGAATCACAAAGGGTCTACCACAATGCGAGCGCCCTGGCATACTTCTTGAATTCTATGGAGCAAGGTTCCGCGGAAGAGTGTCCCATCAAACATTCAGAAAGATGTGGCGTCTGCATGGCAAGGCTTGGCAAGCTGCACTTGGCTGCTGCGCGGCACCGAGAGAAGGGCAGACTACGGCACACCAGTCCTTGTAGGTTGTAGTTGAGGCCTGGGAGGAGTTTTTGTTTCTGACATTGTTTGAGTGCTTTACCATAAGGGCCAGAAGGAAAAGGCGCTGCACTTCCTGCAGCGGACGGGGCTGCCACAGCGAAGCCATGGCCCCGTGTGCAAGAGCTGTTGGACAGTGCATCCACAGCACGACGAAGCCTCCAACCTTCATAGTGTGAGAAAGGCTTGGAAACACCGAGAACTTTGCGGCGGTCTGACGTCTTGGACAGAGGTTGTGCGACAAAATGTCTCTGAGTGGATAGACAATCGCGCGCCTCCTTGCAGGTCACGGTGGCGAGAGGGGCGACTCCCTGGCACAATGGCGGGCGACCCAGTCCCGTCGTGCTGGTTGTTGCACCACCCTCTAAGCGGTGCATGTCACAACTAACGGCTGGGAACCAGCCTCTGACAGCGAAAGGTTTCTTGGCGAGCTTTTCATGCAAAGTGCAAAACTCCGAGATGCCGCCGGGCTCCTGTAGAGTCTTCCTGGCCTGTGGCTGCACGGAGCAGTGAACACGTACATGCTAAGCTGTGCCCTATGCCATCCTATGCCCGCTGCTCCAGTCTGGGATCAACATTGATCAGGACCGCAGGTAGGAGTCACGACCTTCGTTTCGCTTCCCTTCCTCGGATCATGGCACCCCGCGGGTGGCCTGCGCGTAAAAGGGTGCACCATGTGGCAGGAAAGAGAGCCACTTATCAGACCGCGAAGACCATGGCATTTAGATCTGGAATGATGGGTGGATTATTTGGACCCACCGGCAGCGATTTTCCAATGCAGGCTCAGGTGCGATCAAAGGAGCAGTACATTCCAACGGCTGCGGGTGAGGATGTCCGGCATACTCGAACAGCAGCAGCAGCAGCACATCCAAGCAGGTACAGCCTGACAGACCTCGATGATCTGCGGGTTCCCGCCAGCACCAAGCTCATGGGCCATTTGACCCGGCTCCAGGATGAATTGCGAGGATGCATTTCTGCTGGGCCTTTGATGCCATCTGATCGGTTGCTGGATCAAGCCCTGCAAGATGAGATGCCGAGGGTCAGTCTGTGGAGCTCCTCCCGCATGCCAAATTCTGAGAGCATTGAGGTGGGCAAAGGAGGATCCGTCAAACAGAATGACCGCTTAAATTCAGATGCAAAGCCCGTTGTCGACATTGACTTGGATGGTTTGGAGAGTCTGGAAAGTTCTGTTGCTCGCGAATCTTTGCGGTACAGCCGGGCATGGAGGCCTGAGCTTTGCAATACTCGTGTGCTACGGCTGCTAAGGCTATATACTAATTGCAGGCGGATAGGCTGACAAAACTAGCCGGGATTGAGACACGTGAGGCGCCCAAGCACGCCTGCATCAGCAATTACATGGATCGTCATGTGTTGGTTGTTTTCTTTCGTGATTGCTCGCACCACGGATGTGTTTCGTTCGTGCAGATAAAGCAGAGTCTCAGGGCGAGCATCTCGCACAAGGCATTCATGGCAGCGAGAGAGACAGCGGGGGTTCATTGAGTTTGCGCACCAGTCCTGGTAGCCGCCTTACAACTGGCGAGATGAGGCTCGGGGGGTGCTTTAGGTTCAATTATGGGGGTTGCGGAGTTGTGGAGACGGGAGCCTCATCTGATATAGCTACTGAGCAGACCTCAACAGAAAGTGCGCGCCCGCGCGGGGGGGGGGGAACGTTGCTGCGATTTCTCCTTGACTGTGTGGAAGAAGGGTTCATTGGGGGAAACTTACGCACTCAGTTCGATACTCAGTGTTGTTGTTGTTGTTGAACGGGGGACACTATCAGCAAACCGTAGGGTCCAACAAGGGGGGAGTGATTGCGGCAGGGGCTAAGGACACAGCCTTAGAGGGCGCGGGGATGAGGCCTGAACATAAGTTTCAGTTCAGGGCTTGGCGGGCCTCCTGCAGCAACCGACCGCTCCAGCACAGACAAGCCGCCGGAGCGAACACCGCTCCGAAAACCTCAAAGCCGCTTCCCTAATGTACCATGGAGGGGGGGGGCCTTGGCGCCGGTCTGCGCGGCAGACCTGCCCCGCGGGAAGGAATGCAGGGTTCATCGCGGCCCAAGAAGACCTTCAACAGAGGGCGTGCCCCCGAAAGAGGAGGGAGGGCCGGGGGAGCGAAAGGGAATGTCTTCTCCAAAAGAAAGCCTGCCTGAATGCAGACTGCAAGCTCACTGGCCACCGTCAACGACTGGAACATGTAGCCTGAATCGTTGACCTGACATATCCCGACAAGAGCGGCTTGAGTTTGAAGTCTTCTGAGTGAAGCCCGGATGGTCTGACTGAGAAAGTGCCGCCCAATCCGACACGGGATGGCCCATCATGTTGAGGGGCAAGCACAAATCCTAACCTGATCCCAGAAGAGGCATGCCCGCTGCCATCCAATCTGATAGGTTGCATTACTGAGTGATCACTTCATGCATCGTTCTACGGTGTGGTTGGTGACAGAAAAGGTTTTGGTGACAGCCGATGTGTTCTGACCTACGCAGCGACATATAGCCCAAGTTCTCGCAGGTGCACTGCTGTGTCTGAAATGTTTTTTTGGGGTAGCAAACTGCGGTTCGTTGATACCTTCCACACGGGTCTTGCAGGATTTGCAGGTTCCAGATAGCATGGGCTCTGCACTCGAGAGTGCAAAGGCAAAGTCCCTCAGACCTCGGTGGATGTTTCGCTGGACCGCCTGCTGACTTTCGACGAATGCTCGAAATTGCACAGCGCCCTGATCGAAGGATGCTCAAATCGAGATGCAACAGGGTCCCGGCGGGAAGCAATCTGGAAAACTCCAATGTAGGGTAATTCATCGAAATAGATTGGTGAAGGTCTCCAGCCGACATAGTATCTCGACAATCCAGCCGCCGGGTTTGGCCTTCCTTATAAGCTTTGCTGCGCCATGAATTATTGTTCCTGGGCATCTCGTGCATGCCGGAAGGAAAACGGACGTGACATCTCGGACCTTGTCGCCGGTGAAGCCTTTGTGCCGGACTCACCTTCGTTGTCAGTTCCTTGCGCGCAGGATCACAGCACACTCTCACGACCAAGCAGCCGAGTCAGACGACCCCACTTGTGTCTGTAAGGCCATTGGAAGATGGAGTCTTGGACGACGTGTGCTTTGAGAAGGACTTTATAAGGAAGCATAGTTTGCTGCTGTGGCCTGGAAATTTCCTGAAAGCGAAGCTTGTTCTGCTTGGTAGCTCATTGCTTTGCCTGCGCAAGGCTTTCTACAAGTAGCCCCTTATGTAGGCCACTCCGAACAGGACCGTCGCTCCCTTGACATGGACACTTGGATGTGTCCAGGCGGATTGTTTGCACGGCGTTGTGGTCGTTCTGCATCTATCAGAATCGACAGTGGGTTAGGTGTGATGGCTCCAGCTTGATGGTTTAACTCATCACATACATGGAAGTGCATATCGCAACAACAATGACAAGGAGTGTGAGGCGCGAGCATAGAAACAGCCAGACAGTACAAACACAACAGTAGTCGGCAAATGACAGGACTTTGCAAAGCAGCAACTCGCGCGCCTGCAGTGAGTTAGGTCTTGCTTTGGCCAGTCTCACCCGCTAATTGCTGCTTGTCCCAGTCAGTCGTAGTTCCTATGAAAGGGAAGCCCGGCTACGGCCTAAGACAATAAAGACATCCCAGACAGCCGCCACATTGCTGCGTGCCGCAACACAGCAACATGCAATGCCGCCGCAGTTCAGACTAGCACTGTGGTATGGGGGCCCGCGACATCCGACGCGATCGAGAGAATGCCATCGACAGATGCTGTTCCGAGCCTTTGTTGCAAGGCAGTGGCAATGGCGTTTCTTCTGGGCCTTTGAGATCTGAATTCAGGATATCGAAGCAGCAGACTTTGTGGCCTTGGACCTTGAGTTCTCCGGGCTGTTTCTGGATGAGTGTGGGTCCAGACATTCTTCACTGGAAAAGTATTTTGCCAAGTGCATAGCCAGCATCCCCCAGTTTTTGCCACTGCAACTTGGAATATGTTGTGCTCGGCAGCGGCTATCAGACAAAGTCTGGGAATTACGGTCCCACGAATTCAACCTGTGGCCGTGTTCACGACGGTTGTTCATGTCTGACTTCAAATCACTGCGGTTCCTGAGAGAGAACGGCTTTGATTTCAACGCCTACCTGGATACCGGGTTCTCCTACTCCAGGCTCCCGGAGGCTCACCAACCGAAGAAGGCCAGAAGATTCAATGCCAATCAGTTAATACAGGCGCTGGAAGACAGCAAAGTGCCTTTGGTCGTTCACAACGGATTTCTGGACCTGCTGCACTTGTTTCATGGTTTTATTGGAGACTTGCCAGGTGAGTGCTGGGACTTCTTTGGAAGTTGGCTTGCGCACTTTCCGACGACTTTCGACACGAGACTGTTAGCGCAGGAGGGGCAGTACAAGATCTTGAGGGGCAGTGGGCTTACGCTGGAGGCTTTGCACGAGCAGCTGAGCAGATCCGGCAGAGGGCCGTGTGTGCGGATCGAATGCCATGGGCCACTCGAAGAGGACGGTCCATGTCATGGTTCCTCGGGACACGACGCCCTCCTGACTGCCAAGGTGTTCATCTGGGAGCTGGATTGTTGGATCCATCTGGAAGCTGTCGAGTATGAGCACAAAAAGCAGAGGAAGAAGCGCATCAGCGAGCTTGAGAATGCCCTTCTTCCGTTGAACTGGCAGGAGGTTCACCAGCTTGCCGAAGAGGTGGGTGTCAGCATTTACCGCTCGATCGTAAACGGCCGCTTTGGTGGACCGCATGGTGCCCGACGTCCTCTAGCTGAAATTCGCACAGCCATCGTGGCTGTACAGTACGACTCTTGTCGAAAAGCACTGGTTTGCTTTGCTTAGCTGGCCCTGATGAGACTTCGTCAGAGTTCTAGCGCTCATGACGGCTAAGGCCAAAGAAGTGGACGATCAGAGGTGTCAGGGGCAGGCCGGTCGCCAATGATCAGCTGTTGGGGATTCATGCAGCGCGGCGGCGGTGTATTTCAAGATTCTGAATATTGGCTCGGGCTTCCAAACCCGGGCCTGTATATGGCCTCCGCGAGCATAAAAATCACGTGTTTTTCATAGAATGAAACGAAATCTTCTGCACTCTGAACAGAAACAGTTTTCGACAACACGGAGTGCCCAGATGGACCGGCGGGTTTGCAATGCCCTGCAGGTTAGCTCACACAGCTCGTATGTCCTGAGTCAACATCTAAGTCGGCCGACCGTGGACAATCTGAGCTGAACAGCTACTTTGGGCATCGGCGTATTTTGCACTGTCTAATTTCCGGTTACAGTTTTGCCGTCCTTGGCTACCGGCCTCCCTATCCTGCGCTATGACCTGAGTCCTGCAACTGTCCTCTGTCCCGTCCTTGCTGGCTCGGTGCCCAAAACCCAACCCCGCCAGGGCCATGATTGGTTCCAACATGGAACATTGTCAGCCACCCTGGGTTGGAAGAGTGCAGATTGGCAGACCCCAAAGTAGACCAGTAGACCTGCTTCAGTTCCAAGACGTGCGAATCTGGACGACAAGCGGCATGGCCTCTCCAGTCCGCAGTGTTCTCGGGAACATTAACTGTTGACAGGCTGCGTGCGATCTGTCCTGCCGCACGAGCGAGACCAGTGCTGCTCTGACAGCAGATCTGCTCGTCTCGCACAAGGCGCATCGCGTCGGAATCTTTGAGACGACTGCACTGTGTGCAGTATTATGCAGGTATGCAAGAGGTTTCGCAATTGCCTGGCTGTCGTGGGTGCCAGCAGCAGCATCTAGCAGCCTTCATTTCTCCCTGTCTTCGGCAGTGACAGCTGAGGTGCTTCTCCTGGCCATATCCGTTTAGATGCCATCGCTGCCGCGGGAATGGCCAAGAAAGCAGATGTTGGCATCGAAAATGCTCGTGCCGTGTTGAGACATGGGCAGGGTTGAGCTGCACCTCGACTTTGCGACGCCAGGAGGCTTTCAGGTTTAGGATGTCTCCCGTGGCAGGCGATGCCTTCAGAACGGAGAGGAGGCCGTCGCCGATTCTCAAACTTGTCCGAATAGCTTGTTTCCAGCCAGATTGCAGCTGACGCTTCTCAAGTCTCTGCTGTAGAGCAGTGGGATTGGCTGTTTTCTGTGCCTTTGCGCAAGTAAAGCTTTAGTGGAGGTCGGCTCAGGCAAGCCGTGGTGTGATTCGGAGGCAGCATGTTCCATTGCAGGACGAGCTGTTTGGCAGACTCGCGTCAGCTAAATCACTGTGCATCGCAGGAAGGTGGAATCTGTTTGAATACCTCTTGTGAGGATGACGATGCAGCTTTTCGTCGGCGGCCGGGCTATGCATCGCAGTCCTGGGATTTCACCTCTGACCTTGGGCTGGGGCTAGGACCGCGCCGCTGAAGCCGGCAGTGACTCAAAATTCAGTTTCAAAGGCTGCAACGGGATCTTCAAGCTTAATTGTGCAGCTTGCATGCAGCGAGTGAGCTTAGACTTGGCGGGGCGAAAGACTTTCAGCATCTGCCAGACTGAGCAAGATCATAGCGGGAGATGAGGGAGTGGGTAAAGCATAAGAAGAAAACAAGCGTGAGGTCAAATGGTGGAAGCTGTCAGCTGAAAATGGAGACAGCGATGCCATGATGCGTTTGTCGCAGGCCATCCGTTGCGGGCACAGATTGGAAGCTTTTGTTGGAGATTCACAGTTGTGCGAGCCTTTGGTCTCCTTCGATCCGCTGCATGTCTGTGGGCATCCGGCTCAAAAGTTGGTGCTCTGCACTACACGCAATTCCCGCGCTCACTGTACTCCTGACTCTCGAAGTCCACGACTAGCCCCTGAGACTGCAGATTAGCTTTCGAAAGCCTCTGATGCCACACATGTTCTGCCTCTGTGTGTGGTGTTTGTCTCTTCTTGGCCTTGAGGCAAACTACTACCAATCACTTTGCACAAGCCTGGGCCTGAGCCGAAAGGGCACTTGGGCCGCCTGGCCCATGTCGGCTGCACCGTCGAACTGAGTTGGAGGTGACACGATGATCGAAACTCTCCATACTTTGTATGAGGCGCGAAGTGGGAACAAGGCTGCATGTGCAAGTGTCGACCTGCCCATGAGCGTTCGTAGTTCCGTGCGCAGTTGCATTCGGTAAATGTCGTGAGCCGCGGTCGTAGCTCCAAAAGTCATTGTGCGAAAGTTATGGGAGCAGCGACTAAACTTGTTGAGAGCAGCAGCTTGGGTCGCAGACGTGCTATTGACCCTTTATCGGCATTACTAGTCGTGCACACCGACCCACCGGAATCTTCATTTTCAGTGCCCAGCAAACCTTGTGAAGCTTTCCGAAATCATGCTACTACCAGTTCATTGACATGTCATTAGATGTGGCCGTCGATGGCCGTCGGGTGGTGCCCTGGAGACTTCCTGCCATCCAAACGGTGCAACATGCCTTCGACTGCGGTACTCGATTAGCTGGGTCAACCAAATTTCGCAGAACTTGCTCCAGCAACCCAGTCAGCCAACGTGCACGCGGCAGATTGTGCTCATGGCCAAGCTGGAGATTGCCGTCTTCATATTGGCCGCAGGTGCTCACCCTGTTCTATCACAAGGGAATCTGCTGGGTCTGATCTGAAACTTTTTGATTAATTCTGCGTTCGTGTTGCCAGATGCGAGGCCTTCATTTTCTCTTGTTCAGCAACTTGGCGCTCCGACGCTCGCAGTCCAAGCGGACGTCTCAGCTCGGCGGCAGCAGCCACGCACTTGCTGCGCGAGTGTACTGCGAGGCCCCGAGGCAAGTCAAAGCTGGATGATTCAGGCACGTCGGGCGTAGAGATGGGCAGAGGGCAGAGATGCGCCTTGTCACGACGTCTGGCGAGGCGATGGACCGACCGGGGGGGTCCCTTCACAGAAAACAGACAAATCTACGACGTCTCCATCCGCAACTGTTCAGCGCGCAATCAAGCCGCTGCTGCGTCAGCGTCACAGAGATACGCTTGCTATGCTGAATACGGTATAATACGGTGTAGTTCGGAATCATGCCTGTGCTGCACTTGCCTCGTGAGGCTCTGGTGCAAAGGAGGCTGCACTTAAAGATGAGGTCAGTCGTGTACTCGACTCGCTCAAGGCCTTACCGTCGTAGCTGTGAGATTTTGGAAAATGTCGCGTGTTACCCCAACAAGAAGAGGTGCCGGAAGCAGAACGCGAGGAAGTCCTTGCTGACGTATTGGACGGCGGGAACCGGAGGGTTTGTATGTGATTCTGCCGTCCTTTGGAAAATCCGACCATGACTTTCTGGTTCCAAGGCCTTGGTCGTCATGCTGAAGCGGAGCTGCTCGGAGCTGCACGGGACCAAAGCTGCCGGCGTCGCATCGTCTTGTCGTCCTTTGCTGTGCTTGCTGCGCTCGAAGAGGTTCGTGCTCTGGTTCCGAAAGTGACGACTTGGAGGATGGCTGAACACCTCCTCCGCCGGGTACTTGGCACCGCACTTTTTGACAGCACTGTTTGTGTTACTCGGTATACGGTTATACACCATCGGCCAATGCTTGTGCGAAGTACGCCCCCGAGCACATGTGTCACACGGGGCTTGATGAGTGCTCGCATGTCCACATAAAACTCGTTTTTGCATGGAAGAGCACGCATATGCAGGCATGTTTGGTGTAACGGTAGACTTGAGTTCGCTGGAGCATTTCGCGATTTTCGGGAGAGCGATTGCACCCTAAGTGGCGAGCGGGCACCCTGTCGAGATTTTACAAAACAGCGTCGGGAAGACGATTTTGAAAAGACGTTCCAGACATTTGCTAAAATTGAGGCGTGGCGGGGCCCACGGCCGGGAAACACATTCCAACGATTCTCCTCGACTCTTCCTGTGCTCTGTTTTAAAGTAAACCCACCCACCACCCACGATTCTCCTCGTTTCTCGCTGGGGCCTTCCGCCTCTCGTTGTTTCTCGAACTTTCTCGCCTTTTCGATAGACATCTGCAAGTTGAACCGTTGACAGAACGTCATCCTTGCGCCGGTGTTGTGCCTTGTTTCGTGTTGGTCGCAAGTCCCCAGGAAGCACCGAGATCATCTTTGCTGCACGCGCCGACGTTGAGAAGTTGTCATCGGTTGATTTTACACCTGGAAAGAAACATGTGCATGACGAGAGCTGAGGAGGTTGTTTGTGGGAAGCATGTGCCGTGCAGTGGCAAAGCAAGGGTTCTTGAACCTTTTCCTGTTTTAGTAGACTCGGGCCATACGGTGCCTGATCTCCCGAGGCTTCGTCGGCACCCGGGCACCCGGAGACGTCGAGGCGCTGCTGGCAGAGGCCGAGACCTCACATTAATGCGAACGTTGTATCTATTTTGCTGGTCTCCACGGTGCATGTACGTGTGTTAAGGCAATCTGTTGTTTTGGCGAGTTTTTTCAGGTCGAGTCACACCACGTTGATGCCAAAGAAACACTTCCACATGGTGTCGCGGTACCTTGGCTTGATCCACAGAACGACTTAAACGATCATGGTTGCGGATCTTCACAGAGGTCTTGTATGTGATGTCATGTGATGTCGTTGTCTTGGCCAAACGATCATAGTGTTGCAGAATCAGAAGCTTTGCTGCATCTTGGCAGTGTCAGCTTAGAAGTGTCTTCACGACAGAGGATGGTTACCGGGCAATTCTAGGAATAAGGCGAGATGTTGCTCGATGCAGTCGAGATGGCGGCTTGAAGCGAGATGAGTTCCTCATAACGGGATACAGAGAGATCAGTTCGGCAAGTTACGGTTAAGATGTCTTATGTTGAGGTAATCTATAACTAAAAAGAAGTGCGCTAAAGCCAGCTCTACCTTCCGACTAACTATCACAGAAAAAAGCATTCACGAATACACTGACGGCCCTTGGTGGAGAATTACCAGGCATTGTGTGAGAATGTCCGAGAATCACCAGACTTGAAGCAGCATGAAGCAGCAGGTTTCCTGCCACCAAGCCTTCCACCGCATCCTTGACACTGTCGTGAAGACCGATGTTGACCGATGCTGGGTGCACGTCTTAAAGCTTGGTCGATGGAGACGCAATCGTCTGGCAAAGACGGAGTTGGCGCCTTGCCCAGGACGTGCTAAAGCGCATGGAGGCTCGCTGCGATGGGGGGCCAGGGGCGGCTCGCAGGTGCGCGCCAAAGAATGAACATCTCATGTTTTCTCAAGCGCGAGGCACTTGGTCTGTCGCCGAACAATGTCACGTGCTCTATTCTGCTCAAGGGTGTTCAGAAAGGAATGCAGGAAGCTGTTGCCGTGATTTGCCGTGTCCATGTAATCAGACAATTCGTTCGATCCACCGGTGCATGAGGAGGGATATCTGCAGAAAGTGATGAAGATCATCGACGCACGTGAAGTCAAAGACATGGACGAGGCTTTGGATTGCACAGCTGGCCGATGTCAGTCAATTCTGGCTGTTTCACAGGTCTTGCTGGGATCCCTCTACGAAGCTTGTATTCGTTGCGGTCAAGCACCTCGACTCTAATCGAATGTCTTGTGGCGTCGAGGCAGGTGCTGTAGGTCAGCCACTAAAGCCAGAAGAGCGTCCACGTTTGTGTTGTGTTGACGGCTATTGCGACTCGACGGAATTCAAAATGCTTGCCCTTTCCCTGTGGAAGCCGAGGTCCAATATCTTCTGAACTATGTGAAGCGACTTCGTGAAGAGAGCGGCTTCGTCCAGGCTGCTCTGATCGCAGCAAAGCTGCCTGTCGACTTTGAGTCTAATTGAATTCCTTCCACAAGTCAGGTCCGCAGTGCGCACACCGTGGGCTCCATCATTCGTGCTTACGGCGCAGCGGAGGACTCCGGGCATGAACAGTTTGCGAGTGATATCAGCCGCATGAAACTGTCGGCCGGCCAGCTTGCATATGAACTGTTAGGACGTAGATGGCGTTTGGGCCACATGGAACGAGATGAAGCGGAAGCAGATCCAGCCGACAAGAATCACATTAGGCTGCATGGTGGAGGCGGCTTCAGCGTGTAGCTATGAGACTGTCAGAGTCAATTGCTCGGTATCGCAGGCGCTGGCTTCCAACAATGATGCCGAAGGCCAGTTTTCTGGGAAGTAGTTGGGAAGTCGCAAGATGGACCCTATGCTAAATGAAGCTGAACATGCCGACACATTTTGGCGCGTTGAATCCTCCTGCAGAGGTGCCTACGAGATCATTCAGCAGGCCACATGTGTGAACATTCCTGGGCTAGCAGAGAAGCGGCACAGTGAATTGATCATTGATCAAGACGGGAGCCGTTTGTACAGACAGCACAGCTTGCTACAGATAAAGTGTCAAGACCGGCCGGAACTGTGTCGAAGGTTTTCGCGCTGTCCACAGACCTCAATCAGCACGATGCCTTTCAGTCAACATTTTCGGTTTCTGTTGCGACCCAACGGACGGCTATGCATGCAAGTGTGCCTACACACACAGACAAACACTTGTGAAATCCTCCCTCTGATTGACTTGTTTCTGAAAGACACTCCTAATTTCAGAAGCCTCTTCGTTTGGCAACCAGCTATGCTCACGGAGTTGCTCCCCTGCTGAAGATTGCAAAGCAATCCAGATTCTTCATTGTCCTATCCCTTGGTAACAGGGTTGTACACACACAACCAGCCATAAAGGGTTTTGTCTGACCACCCTGCTGAACTTGATAAAAAGCAGTTCACTTGAAGCGAAGGTAATGCACTCGGATTATTTTAATCTCTTGCATCCGGTGCAACTCGTACGAAGAAACTGGCTCCAATGTCTTAAGGACAGTACTTAATGGGCTCAGTAAATGCTACATGACGGCCAGCTTGATGCAATTGAAACGATGGCAGTTGCAGTCTGCGACCGGTGACGTCTTTGACACGATATTGCAGAATTCTTTTGACCTCGTCGATGGTGTACGAGGAGTGGCAGTTGAGATGAAAAATCATAGCGTGTCCTCCGGTGCAGCGGTCTGGTGGAACAAGAACCACCACACGTACCAAATGGGATTCGGCAGGGAATCCCTAGTTTGGCAGCACACAGATGGTGTGAGGGGTCAAGCTTTCATGGCTTCTTCAACTGTACACTTTGCGATGACGATGTTGAATGCTTCAGATGTCGATATTGAGAAGAGTACCGATGGTGCAGAGTTGGCTACAAAATTCGGACTTCATTCCGTCTGCGGTGCAGGTTGGGCAACCTTGTTCGTCAACCGGCTCAGGTTGCACTTGCTGAATGAGGAAAAACTGGATGATCGGAATCAGCTTTGGCACGTGGATGGCCGAAGCTTATTGTGGTATGCCTTGGGTAGGTTTTGCTTGCCCATGACTGAAGAGGCAGAGAGATGCGAGCTGAACTACGACAGTGCTAAAAACTGTGCAGGGTTAGCAGACAATCTTGCCTTTTTGGATCTGCACAACTTGCAGTGCTCATATCCAAAGGGATCCTTGAAGGATACCGGGAAAGCAAGAAATCAGCTGGTGAAATGCTGACAAACATGATGCGCACGAATTAAAGCCTTGCTCATTCCCGGCGAAGCTGCTCGTTTTCGCTTTCTTGGCGACTCAGATCTAGTGGGCTGCCGTGTTCTGATGGTCTTCTTGGGGGGAATTTAGGTCGCGATCTTTGGGACGTCTCCGTAAAAACCACTGTCTAGTTGCAGGAAACCAGACTTTCCACCATTGGGGGCCATCTGTTGCCCAGGAGTACCGCCATGATTGTTGTGGCGATCGAGATCTTGGTGCATCAGGTATTATTGGAAACTGGACAGGAAAATGAGCAACACGGCTGACATGGCAATGTAGTGACATCATCAGCTAAGCATGGGACATGTGCTGCACCGAATTCGATCAGCTTCATCATGATGGACGTGACTTTTGTGTTCAGGGACTAGTTGTTGCTCTTGATCTTGCCATCGGCGCCCGGGCTCTGAAATCTTGGCGTGGGCTGGATTTGTGGAAGATCTTGGCTCTCCCTTTGCGGGATCTTTTGTGAGCTTATTCCACTCTCCCCAGTCATCTTCAAGAGCTAGGGTTGAAGCAGGTCCAGCAGCAGGGTTTGAAGCTGCTGCAGGAACAGGAATTGCACTGTCCTGCTGCTCCATTGGAAAAATCAGCAGCGTCTAACGGTGCCAAATGCCACACACAATCTACTCTTGCAGCGAGCCCTTATGGCCCACTGCCGGTCCGAAGAAGGCGAATGGACAAGGGGGTGGTACTTGCATAAATGATTTTCAGATTTTTATGAGTGACATTGGCAGACTTGCTGCGAATGTGAGAATGGATCATGTGGCCGCCGAAAAGTATTCCACAAGGGTTTTTCGTGGAATGATGCAGTTCATTGACGAATTGCTGTATTCCTTCCTCCCAGTCTGCTTTATCGCAGACTCCTCTTAAAAGGAGAACGTATCTCCATTTGGCGGAATGGAGGGTACTTCTATGTCGGCAGGCAAAACTTTCCTAAAGCAAAAGTCCCGATGGCCCCATTGTGGTTTGTTCCATGAAGCCAGGTGTACCAAGTTTGGTCCTGCTTCGGTGGCCCGGGCATATGCTGCTGAAGTGGAAATTCATACACAGTGACATTCTGGTTCTCGTGCGTCCAGTGTGTAGCTTCCTTCAAAAGATGATCCTCATAGTCAGTGTTGCTTCGCAAAATTGCTTGAACGAACATTGGTAGCTCTCTTCACTGAGTAGAATGAGCTGTAGGCGGAGCAGGAAATCTGGAGCAAAGGAGTTGAATCCATAAGTCTGTCCCTATAGACTTGATTGACTCACTCGGTCTGATCCATTTTCGGACAAAGACCCGGCGTGCCTGGACTGTTAGGGCGCTATATCGTGCCGCAGGGCGTAATCAAGAATCGATCGACATCAGAGGGGGCATGTATCAAAGCACCTTGGATTATTTCCTGGAGGCCTGGACGGAGAGGCCAAAGTGTATGCCCGTGTGCCACCCTCGGGTACAGCATGTTTCGGCAAACAGCCTCTGTCTTCTCAAGCAGTACGAAGACCAATTTGGCCGTCCTTTCAAGGATGGCACACAGCCCGATTGGAACACGTTTCCTTGTCCGGATCCAATCGTCGCCAGCGTCGTGGCGTGGGGACATTCAATGCATGATGATCATTGGGCTCAAGCATTGCTAGTCGGATGGAATACATGAGCGATGAACCCGTAATCCCGACACGGTCAAGGAGGCAGCCGACAGAAGGCTAGCAAGGTTCGCGGATTTGCTGATCCAGCCCAGCCAGCACCTTCGGGAACAGGCTCTTTACAGGGAAACGAGTTTCTGGTGTTTCAGCTTCTGGTTCACAACGTCCAGCCGAACCTGCACAACTTCTTGGCGGGAAAGCTCAATCTGGCAAAGGTGGCAAGGGAGGCAAGTCCTCCAAGGACAGAGACAAAAAAACGCCAAGGCAGAGGAAAAAACTTACTAGATTCTGACTCTGAGTCGGAACGAACGGTCTACGGACCAGCACCTCGCGCTCCTCCTGTTCGGCCCAATCCTTTCGCTCGTCGACAACAACAATTACCATTGGGACGGCGATGGGACTCGGAACCGTCACTGGGATGGTGACAGTAACTGGGATGACGATGTCGAGGTGGTCGATTGAGTTCTTTCACAGGAATGCTTATCACAGGAGAAGGTGTCCTTGTGTCTGCTTTTACGGGTTTCTTGAGGAAGATGCTCTTCACAGGAAAGGGTACTTCCCTCATACATTTGCCCAAAAGCCAATGAGACACTTCTCACTGGAGAAGATACTCATACAGAATCCTTTGCGATGCTCTCGAGCCGCCATGGCCATAGCCGGCATCAAGTCGAGCTAAGTTCTACCTTTTTGTGCAGTATGCTTTCCGCAAGGGCATAAACACTTATTGTCTGGGAATGTTTGGAACTCTCCAATGGACTCCGGCTGTCGGCCAATCATGCTACTTTTGCCAAGAGGCACTGGCAGATCCGGAAACGGCGACCTTGGTCAATGCAGCCCCTTGTCAGAAGATAGTCCAGGA
>CAJNJA010090463.1:4850-19847 GCA_905231915.1 Symbiodinium necroappetens
GGGTTTAGGGTTAGAGTTTAAGGTACTGCAGCTAGGAAACTCTGCAAGTCTTGCTTTCCGAGATCATGGTAGCAGCGGTGTACTATGATGGGTTCGGTGTAGGGTTTAGGGTTGAGCGCTAGCAGTCACCAAGTTAGGGGTCCTTATAATATCAGGCATGCGACTATGTGTTTTGTGTCTTGTGCTTCATGAGGAAGGTGGCCCATAGTCCTGAGATCCCATATATATATATATCTCACAAAGACCAGTCACATCCCTATCTGAAGTGGGTTGGTGATGTTGCATGCGTGCTTGCCCCGGCTTGACCTCGAAAGGACGCGACTCTCTGATAGCAGCCTCATCTCAAAAGATTTCAGCAGTTTCCTTTAACCTTTCGGGGGTACTCTAGCCCCTGTATAATCCACATTTAGTTCTCCTAGGATCCTGGACAAGTAAGACCCAGACACTGGACCCTAAACCCCAAGCCCTAAACGCATGTCTAGGAAAAGCACCAACGGAATCCGGTCCGACCTTTCCGGTTTCGTAGGACAAAAAGCATAGCTGCGCATGGAGGCGGCACCCGAATGTAGGTTAATGCACAGTGCGATTTGCTTCAGATCCCTGCCCGCTCAAGTTTAGGGTGCTACTGTTAGACTAGAAGCCTTTAGAATTTAATTGGCACTCTGTATCCAGAGGCTCCTTCTCTTAGTTACCCATGGGCCCCTAAGCAGTTCCTTTTTATGGTTTACATTTAGAATCCTATAAGGCAATCCCAAAACGGAACTACTTAGGGGCCTATGAGTACAGTGTAAAACACTCCCTTTACGTCCCACCTACATTAGAGGTTGGCTGTTACCTCCGAGGATGCTGGCAAATTTGAATACGCCCATCGGCACAACACGAAGTGCCTCGACCAGCAGACGCAATGAGCCGGAGAACGCGGTTTGGGCTTTCGAGTTCCGTTCTTGCGTAGACCCAACCCTAAACCCTAAACCCTAAAGCCGTAGACCATTGAATTGAAGGATTCTGGGGTCTTATGGTTGAAGTCGGATGGCATCGAGATGAGATGCAAGAACTCATCCCCGAAACCCCCCGGAAACCTCGAATCCCGAGGCCTTGAGCCCAAAGACCCAAATTTGCCAAGCCAGAGGCTCTAAACCCAAGCCCCAACTCCCGAAATACCACCTGGACCTGAACCTCAGAAAGAATATAGAGGCCTAAATAGTTTCCTGTACTATTTTAAGGGGGGTTCCTTACAAAACCCTAGTCTAATTATTAAGGCCTCTACAACCTCAGAAATAATATAGGGGCCAAAGAAAACTTGCCTATACTATTAATTATTATGGGGGTTCATTACTATATTTTGCGTATGATATAACGCAAAATGCCAGTCTCATCATTAAGGCCCCTACCTTGCACAAAGCTTCGAGTGTCTGGTGTTTTGGGTCGATCAGGGTTGGCTTATAAGGGTTCCTTTCAAGGCCATTAGGGTTCTTATAAAGGTTCCCAGGAGGGCGGGCTTTGGGGGACCCTTAAACCCTACATCCTAAACCCTGAACCCCACATCCTAAACCCTAAACCTTCCCTGCGTCCGGCACGCAGGGAGAATCACGACCACCTGCTCTTCGTGTCCCATCCTAGTGGCTTCGCAAAGATTGCGGACAGCCCTTGCGTTAGGGGCGTTTTTTATGCTCTTGCGGTTGGGTTGAAGACTTTAGCGTGGGGTGTAGGGCTCCGCTTCTTGTCTCGGTTTAGGGTTTAGGGATTAAGTGGGTGGTTCTCTAAATTCGGGTCCCTTTTGGGGTCCCCAAAACGTACGGCACCTTTATAAAAGGAACCCTGAAAGGGAGCCTAATTCAGAGAACTACCCAAGTATGGCTCGTGTTCTGGAAGCTCGTTTTTATGCCTTGTTGCCTCGGGTTCAAACCACCCCCAAGCCCCAAATACTGCATACTCCTTACTTTGGAACCCAACAGCCACGGATGCTAAGCTTTAAGCCCCAAACCCGATACATTCTACGAAGCTCTAAGCCCCGAAAGCCCAAGCCCGAAATCCACATCGTTCCATATCCCCAACTCCCACTGCAACCCGGAACCCCAGCCCTAAACCCTGTCGGCCCAAAACAAAGCCCAAACCCCACAAAGCCAGATCTTTGAAGTCCTACTATATAAGCTCGAGGAGCCCCTCAAGGTCAACACGGCCCAGGCACAACCTAAACCCCAAACCCTGAACCCTACACTCTAAACCCCAAACCCTACACCCTAAATCCTACACCCTACACCCTAAACCCCAAACCCTACACCCTAAATCCTACACCCTACACCCTAAACCCTGCAGCTCCAAAAATTGAGCTGTTCAAGTCCGAAGCCCCCAAAACCCCGCCCTCTAGAGGCCCCACGAAACCCCATAAAGCCCTACAGAACCACGTATAGCGCAAGAAAGCCCGATAAAAACCTACAGAACCCGATGCACCTATATAAAGCCCGAAAAAGACCCCATAAACACCTTATAAAACCCCTATAAGGCACCATTTTTACACGAGAAAGCAGCCTCTCGGCAGGAGCGAAATCCGGAGACCTGGGAAAAGAAGCTGCCGAAGAGTCAGCTTGTTCAGTGTTTCAACATTGTGCAACCTGGCCCAAGGGTTCAAACGGTTGATGTTATAAACCCTGCATTACCTTAAGGACCCTAACCTGTGGGAATTATGGTATATTCCTTATGATGGGTAATGCAGGATTTATATCCTCAACTGTAGTTCCTTTCTTTTGAGGGTTCCTTTAAGGGTGCCTTTAAGGCTGCCTTAAGGGTTTAGGGTTTAGGGGTCGTTTAAGGGTTCCTTTCAGGGTTATGTTAACGGTTTAGGGGTTTTGTGCTTGGTTTAGGGTTTAGGGTCCCTTTAAAGGTTTCCTGTAAGGCTACTTGTTCAGGGTTCCTTTAAGGGTTACTGCAAAGGTTAAGGGTTTAGGATGTGGGGCTTGTGGGTTGAGGGTTTAGGATTTAGGGCAACCAATCAATTTCCTAAGCCCTACCAAACCCGCCCTGACACCTGAGCCCTAAACCCTCACCCGGAAACCCTGGATTCCTGAACCCTGAACCCTCAACCCGGAAACCCTAAACCCTCATCTCCCAACCCAAAGCCTTAAACCCTCAAGCCTTGAACCCTGAACCTTAAGTCCTCAACCCGGAAGCCCCCTAAACCCTAAACCCTGAATCCTCGATCCTGAACCCTAAACCAAGCCCAGACAGACCAGGCATGTCCTGGACTCGAAGATCGTGAGCCGCCTAGAAGCTCGGGTTCGCGTCCTCGGCGAGGCCTGCTTAGGGTGATTTTTTTCAGAAGGAGGTTGGGGCATAAGAGGTTTAGGGTTTAGGGACTCGCTGCGGCTTGTGTATGCGGTTCTGTAACGCTGGGATTCAGATGGGTATGATCGGGTTGGCAAGGCTTCAGAGGATCAAGAGGGCTGTGGGCTTACTGTAGGGTTTACGGTTTAAGGTTGAGAGTTCAGGGCTTTAGGTCTAGGCTTGAGGGTTGGGGGTTTAGGGTTTAGAGTTTAGGGTTTAGGGTCTAGGAAATCTTGTAAGTAGGAGGGTTTGGAGCTTACTATTACTAGTATTATGACGGTTGTTACTACGATTATGATCATTATCTTTCTTACTACCACGGTTGATGATATAAATCCTGCATTACCCATAACAAGGAATAAACCATTCTTCCCATAGTTTAGGGTCGTTAGAGGGTAAGGCAGATTTATATCATCAACAGTATTAACTACTATTACTATTGTTACTTGGAGGTTCATGGGTAGTTATAAGTAGGGTTACAAGTCCCCTAAAATGGGGTTATAACTATAGTTGCCCTACTTAAAACCCCACTTATAACTACCCACGAACCTCCAAGTACTCCCTAAACCCTAAACCCAAAACCCTAAACCCTAAACCCAAAACCCAAAACCCTAAACCCTAAACCCTAGGCCCTAAACCCTAAACCCCGAAACCCAAATCCCTAAACCCTAAACCCTAAATCCCAAAACCCAAAACCCTAAACCCCTGGGTAGACTGTGGAGTCGGAACACACGTAGCTACTCCGGGGGCTTTGGGGAACTGGGCAGTGGGCGCCCTGACTTCCGACCGCCCCTAAGCCCGAAACCTTACTTCAAAAGCCTACATCCACAGAAAGGGTTTAGGGCGAAGGGTTTAGGGGAAAGGAGAAAGGGGCTCTAAAAAAAGGGTTACTACCCTAAACCCTAAATCCTAAGCCCTCAACCCCTAAACCCTTAACCCTAAACCCCTAAACCCCTAAACCCTAACCCCTAAACCCTAAACCCTATAAACCCTAAACCCCTAAACCCTAAACCCCTAAGTGAGGTGGGTGGGGACACCCTAGAGCTCTCCGTCTCCGCTTCTGCATCTGCCCTGGTTGGAGATGGCGAGGAGTCGAGCTTCGGGTTGAGAGTTTTGGGGCTTAGGCTTGGGGCTTAAGGCCTAAACCCCTTAAAGTTTAAGGGGTTTAGGGTTTGGGGTTTGGGCTGGGGGTTTAAGGGGCTTAGGCTTTAGGGTTTAGGGTTTAGGGTTTGGGGTTTAGGCCTAGGGTTTAAGGAATTAGGGTGTTTGTGCTTAACAGAGCGGCCCGAAAACTTAGCTGCACTATGTTACAATTGTACCTTTGGCTACACTTGCAGCATAAAACCCCCGAAGCCCCTGATTAGTCCAGTCGTCCAGGCCTCCATAGAAAGCATTTCGAATCACACCTCAAACCCTAAACCTCAAACCCTAAACCCTAAACCCTAACGTTTGAGGTTCCGGGGCTCAGGCGCTTCCAGGGTTCAGGATTCGATCCACTTACGCAGTCTCTACTTTTGCGGTTTAGGGTTGAGGGTTTAGGATTTAAAGGTTTAGGGTTAAGTGTTTAGGGATTGTTTATAAACAAAATGCATCGCAAGGACGCCCTTTTCTCTGACTCTAGCTACCCAGAGCCATAAACTATGCATACGTGACCGTTTGAAGCCTTGTCAGGAGCTGTCCGCAGAGAAAGGCCCAGGCAGAACCCACCTTCGATGGTAGTCGGGATCGGAGAAGGTTTTATAAGCAGGGCCCGGGGCTTATAGGTGGTTTAGGGTTTAGGGTTTAGGGATTTGAGTTTTGGGCTTCAGCCACTCTGGCTTGCGGATTCATTTCGAGTTTGGGGTTCAAGGTTTCGGGGTTGTTTGCTTTGAAAGGATTGTTTTCAGGAGTTGAGTCAGTTGGCTGCGGGTTTTCCTGACCTCAAAAAAATCAGCCAAAGCTTTGGGCAAAGGGCCCTGTAAATATATACTATTCTGGGGCTTCCTCGTTATAATTATAGTATAGTATACCCCAAAACCATATTCCAAAACCACATTCTAATTACTAAGGCCCCTATAATAATTATAGTATAGTATACCCCAAAACCATATTCCAAAACCACATTCTAACTACTAAGGCCCCTATATTAGGTCTGTCGAAGCGTAGGTTGTCGAGTTTGTCTTCGGATGCTGGGTCTGGGCGGCAAACACCGCAGGTTACATATGGACTGCAGACAGATATAGCCTAACTCCTGTACCATACCTTATAGCACTGTACCCCAAAACCCTAAACCCCTCCAACCCCAATATACCGAAGGTTCGATATGATACTGTCGGCCCGGTAAAGGTCGGAAGTTCTGCAACAGTCCGAGACACAAAAGGAGGACCATAACAAAGGATTATGGGTTAAGGGCCAACTGCTCTTGGTGAAATACCGAGGCCTAGGAGCTAACTTAAAGGACTGAAAAAAGTTATCGCTGAATTTCGTAAGTTTGCCATCTGCAGCGTCCTTGTGCCAAGGATCCTCCTTGCTAGGCTGCGTTACGGATCCCATATTTTCTCAAACTCCTACACGTAACTGTATGTACTTGCTAGAAATCTACAGTTTCAGGGTCAGTCTAGGCTTGGGTTCGGGACTCCCTGCTGCGAAGGCACAAACTTGGAAGCAGAGATTGCATCTTTGTCCCGGAGTCTGGCCACACTTCAGCGCATCCGCGCAGCTTTGCTGGCATTTGCTTATTTGTTTTATGTGGGAGGCGTTTCGCCATATCCCTCGCTCAGCTACCTGAAACTTGAAACCTTAAACCCTTAAAAGCCCCAAGCCTTCACCCCGAAACCCATAATTCCGAACTTTCGGCCCGTGCCCCAAGGAGAGTCAGAAGAAGTATCTTGAGCTCTTGCTGCATGGCGGCGCAGTGAAAGCGTAGTTCCGGGTGTGGTAGAACTCCATCGGCCGTGACCAGCTTAAGGCCTAGTATACGTATATATGTATATATACACACATATTGGTTTATTTAGTTTTTTACTTATGAGTTTATCTATTAATATGTATATATAGGTATATAAACATATATATATATATATAGACATACACTTATATACTTATACACATACACATACATACACCCATACATCCATCCATCCCTCCATGCATGCATGCATCACATATACATATATATATACACACATATACACATGTATATATGTATGTATGTATGCATGCATGTATGCATGAAAGCATGAATGCATGAATGTATGTATGTACGTATGTATGTATGTATGCATACATGTATGTATGTATGTAGTTACTTATGTATACCGTTTATTCATATTGATAGACAGATAGCGAGCTAGATAGAGATAGATAGATAGATAGACAGATAGATCGATAGGTCGATAGGTCGATAGATAGATATATATATATATAGATAGATAGATAGATAGATAGATAGATAGATAGATATAGATAGATATAGATAGATACAGATAGAAAACATAGATAAAGATAGATTTTGACAGGTAGAAAGATAGATAGATTGATAGATAGACAGGTGGGTAGGTAGGTAGGCAGGTAGATAGATAGATCGATAGATAGATGTATATGCATATAGGACATTTCGTAGATACAGCATAGCTATAAGCAAATATGAATATACATACACATATATATATATACATACATATATATATATGTATGTATATACATATATATATATGTGTGTGTATACACATGTGTATATATAATCATTGATATGGATGTAGATATAAGTGTTACTATCAATACATACAAATATATGTATATGCATGTATACATGTATAATTACATGTACATGTTTTTGTATATGCATATGTATATGTATAGATCGACAGTAGAATTGCTGTAGTCAGAAACCTGCACCGAAACCCTTGGGTTCGTGGGTGTGTGACTTCGGCCTACAAGCCTGTTGGTGCATGACAAACCCCCATCTCTACACTTGTGATGAGAGGCACTCCAGCGACTTCGTTACACTGCCTCATGTAAGGGCCTAAGTTTAAGTACCAGTACTAATGTTTTTTGGGAGGTGATTCAGGCATCAGGCTTAGGCTTGAGGCGGGTGTAAATACGACCCTACAAACCCAGAGCTTCAGCTTTTACACACGACTTCTTAATATTTTGAAACGGTATTCGCATCAAACCAGTATAAGCAAACTTCAACATGTTCTGCATAACTTTGTCCCCCTGGAACATGCGAACATCCTTTCGGTTACGGGTTTGACTCATCAGTGTCGGATATTCGAGGTCTATCAGGGCTTGAATTTCTAACCCTCTCATCATAGACATGCAGCATTACTTCGAGCTTTAACATTCCTAAAGCCCTGCACTCTGCAGGTAGTTCGTAGCATAGGGTCTCCGTGCCCAGCCGGATCAAATCGTCTGGCTGTCTCACGCAGAGCGGCGCAGCCCCATGTACTGCTCGAAGACTCGAAGAACTGGATGTAGGCTCCCTTACATTCTGCTACGCAGCCTTGTAGCATGAGATACAATCATGGACCAGAAGCAATCTGAAAGCCCCAACCCTAAGCCACCGACTTCGTCTCTGCATCAGCCTCATGACATTCATCAGATCTCGGAGCCACTGTTTGTTTGTTCCGTGTTTACACTTTTTGCTTTAATGTTCGGGGTTTAGGGCGCGTTGCAGTTTGATTCCGGCTTACTGGCAGCCAGTCAGATGCTGAGATTTTGCATTTCGCAGAAGGAGCAGCTGAGGACGCCATTCTGCCATGCAATGTCAAATGACGTATGCTAGACGTCATGCTAGACGTCTAGAAGCCAGGCATGAATGAAAACGAGCCGACTTCGATTCAGACTTGAGAATCGACACCGGAGTACACTCGCTCCATGATGTGTCCACAAGCCGCGGGCTGCCATTCCCAAGTCCCGTGAAGCACTGGAGCCCGTCATGGTTCTACTGCATGCATTGTGCATTTAACACTGCGATGACGACTTGCACCTGTTCGCCGAATGCAAATGCTGATGACGCTGTTGTCACAGTTGCTGCTGCTGCTGCTGCTCCTGCCTTGCTGCTTCTATTGCCACAATAGCCAATAGCTGCTGCTACAAAAACTCTACTACGGTACTGCGACGACCACGACGACGACGACTGCGACTACGACTACGACTACTACTGCTACTACTGCTGCTGCTGCTGTTACTACCCTAAACCCCAAACCCTAAACCCTGGCCCAGGGCTTCTTTACTCTCAGGAGCAGCCCTGTACAGCTCTAAGAAGGGGGCCTCAATAAATGGAACAAGGTTTTGGTGTTTTCTATTCGTGTAACTCTACAGGGGCGATAATGTAAAACGTTATTTATTCATGATGAAGACCCTGGGTTTCTCCCAGTCTCAGCACCTGCTCAGACTCGTGAACTTGGTTCCTTTATTGTGCGACAGGCTCTGCATGTAATGAGGCAACTCTTACCAGCTTGAAGAACGGGGATGGTGCCAGGGTTGACGGTCTAGAGGAAGTCGTTCCTGGATGGGCAGAACGGATGAAACCAAGCAGATGTCTGTTCATCTGCTTCACATACCCATTGTCCTTGCGAAACCGGTGCAATAGATACCACCGACGTCAAGAACCGACCACATAGGTTGGATCAACTTTCTATTCCAGGCATCATTTCATTGGACTGCAGCATTCGCCAGGACCAGGCGGCAGTTTACCGAGCCTATCACGCCCACACCCACTCCCCGCTGCCCCCTCTCCGCAGCGATACACTCGAAGCACGAACAGGGGTTTAGGGTTTAGGGTTCCCCAAAGGCAAAACCTCAAAGCCACAGAAACGGCCACTGTTGGGAAGGACATCAAGGTCCGCCTGCAGGCTGTGCAGTAAGGCGCTTGCAGGTCGGCGAGCATGGTCTCCGGTCGCTTGGCTTAGGAGCTTTTTTTAGTGCACAGTTAAGGAATTTGGGTTTAAGGTTTAGGGTTTAGGGTTTAGGAGGGTTTCTCTAGTGAGGAGGTGAGTTGAGCGTTCAGGGGGAGGATTGCCGGGACTTAGTTGCTATGCCATGCTTCATGGGAAGCTCATGTCTGTAGCCCCTAAACCAGACGATGCACATGTGGGGGTTGGATGTGGGAGGTTTTCAGCTGTTAAAGTCGTCAACCCAAAAGCCCTGAATCCGTAACCACCTGTGAACCCTCAGCCCTTCTGCAACCCCGAAACTCCTACTCCGCTGTGCACGTTTGAACCGATAGTTGGTGAACTCGTCAAGGGTGTACTTGCAATCTTTTTCAGTTGTTCAGTATTGGTCTTTACTGACATGCGAGCGCTGGAGAGTGCGATTGTCACTGCTAGTATATCATTAGGACGACGCTCGAACTCGTGGAAATTTGAGAACATTTGACAGCGCTGCTAAGGTGAAGTCACCAAACCTAGATCGACCACCAAGTGAAATTTTCACCGGTTAGAGCTTTGAGGGCTCTTTTGGCGCATCATCGCGCTCCAAATGGTGCACGACAGGATGCCACTTACTTGTCATTTTGAATGTGGTATGCACCTTTCCCCCTGAAGCCGCCAACCCGGTCAGTGACCCCGAGCCATATGGCCAGCATGCCCGAATACTCATCTCGATCGTGTTGCCCGTGCAAACGGCTCCAGAGCCCTTCAACCTGAATCCTACTACACAGGTCTGAAGACTTGGTAGCTGTGTCCCCTTATAGTCCAAACTGTACAACCAATTACATACTGTAGTATGCCCCCATGCAAACCTACTCATTGTTATTATTACCTGAAGCTCCCAAAGCCACACTAAAGCCGAAATCCTCTTTTACCTGCCTGCGTGTCGGATCGATAGCATGCAGAGTACCTTTAGCTTGTGCGGCTTGTCCGCAGAAAAGGAGCGCCTTGTCAGAGTCAGGGCTTTGTGATCTAGAGTGGCATCACTTAGTGACTTAGTGTTGCCTAAGCCCTAAACCTCTAAAGCTTCTAAACCCTGAATAGTTGGTAATGGCATCACCTATAGTTTTCCCTGGTGCATGTACGAGGAGCCGCCAAAGGCACTGGTCTACTTTGATAGTCCTCTGTTTTAGAAGGATGAGTTCCGGGTAGTAGCGTTCGGGGGTTAAAGCTTAGTGGATTTCACTTCAGACTTTAGACTCTGTAAGCAGATTTTGTGCCTGAAGCGCTACGCCCTACAGTCCTAAACCCGAAACGCTAATCTCCGTACGCTTATAACCCATACTATACACCCTAAACCCTAACCCCGAAGGCTTTCGAGTTTCAGTAGTTTCCGGCATTATGGTTCTAGAGTCCTATAGGGGTAAGTTCCCACTTCTCAACCCTTCCCTGACAGTCCCGAACCCGGCACCCTAAACCCTAGGTTTAGGGTTTAGGGCTTACCCCAGGCTTAAGGTCAAAGCCTGAATCATGTATCTGAGCTCTGAGCTTCACATGTAGTGCTTACCGTTCGACTCGAACCCCACAGCTTGAAGACCTTAGGTTCTAACCGTTAACCCCCCTAAACCCCGAACCTAAGCCACAAGCCTACAGCTTGAACCCAGAACCATGCAACTCGGAAAACCCTTGACCTTAAATTGAGCCAATCCATACGGACCTCAACCCCCCACTTAATAAAAAAACAAAAACAAAAAACAGCTCGGAAGGCTGTACGAGTTCGGGCTTGGGGTTTAGCTCTCCGGGTCTATGAAAGGGTTGCATAATTTGTGGATTCAAGATTTCGGGTTCAGGCCTACAAGTACTTTGCTCAGTGCTCCGCTCTTCTCAGAAAGCTCTGAGGCCAAAGCCCTCACACCCGACATGCACGGGCCTTGGTGAGACCTTGGGGTTTAGGCCTTTAGGCCCTTGTGGTTTCAGTTGGGTTTAGCAGATGACGTCCATTTAGTGGGGGCCTTCGTAAAGCGCCTTATCCTCCCGCAAGTCCAATCCAACGCACCATTGAGAACCACGAAGACAGCGACAACAACTACTTTTCTTCCTCCTGCTCCTGCTGCTGCTGCGGCGGCGGCTGCTGCTGCTGTTGCCGCCTTTGCGACAATAGCAACTACAACTGCAACAACAACAACAACAAAAACTACTACTACTACTACTACCACCACTACGACTACCACTACCACCACCACCATTACTACTCTGCTGCCACTGCTCCTGCTCCTGCTCCTGCTCCTGCTCCTGCTCCTGCTCCTGCTCCTGCTCCTGCTCCCGCTCCTGCTGCTGGTTCTTTTGAGGTGCACCGTTGTAAGGTTTATTGTTGAGTGCCCCTGCTACCAGGAAACATGCACTTCAGATGATGAACAAGGAGATTCATCTTCGCAGCGGGCTTGGCTTGCACTGCACTCTGGTGCTTTACGCATGCATACATACATACATACATACATACATACAGACATACAGAGTTACATACATAAAGCACAGTATACATACGTATACATAACTACCTACTTCAAGTTGCCTAGCTGTTAGCTGGCTAGCTACCTACCAGCCTATGGACATGTTCACTTGCGGCAGCAATCCTGTTCTGTTCAGTTTAATTGAACATAATATGGCATGTAGTGTAGTGCTTTGTTCGACCATGTAGAACACGGAAAGTGGTTGCACTGTTGCGCCTGCCCTGACAGTTGGAATAGCTACATTCCCCGCCATATCGGACGTCGGGGGTTTAGAGATGAATTTCCTGTCATTCGGCGATTTGCGGGCCTGCGGTGGACCCTAGATGTCAAGCCGGATGTCCCGTATCTGCCCCAAACCAGAAACCTTGAGGTTACCCGAACACGCAATCCCCCATCAATACAGATTATGCTCGTTTGCAACCCCACCGATTTGCCAACCACTTGCCCCAACCTCTCTGAGCTACTTAAGTATTGGGCTCGGAATAATTAGCCATGCTAGTCCATCGAGGGTTCTTATTATCGTGATCAGGCCTCTATATCGCAGGTCCCAGGGTTTATCGCCAACACTCGAACCGATCATAGCTCAAGCAGCTGTGCCTTAGCAGGCTGCTGTCCTTGGGTCCGTATCTATAGACCGTAATAGTACAGCGACTCAGGATATTTGCAATTGAGCTTAACCGTAACCCGTAGACCCTATTGAGAGTGAACTTAGGTCTCAAGGCTTGCCGCGGTCAAAACCGCCACGAGCATTCCGCAGGGACCCTGTGCTGTCCTTTTAGGGTTCTAGAGTTTGGGGTTTAGGGTGTTGGGGGATGAGGGTTGAAGGCTTTCAGCGGTCTAGGGTTCTAGAGTTTAGGTAGTTTAGGTTTTATGCCTTCTGAACATGCTCAAACCAACAGACGACCGACATCCATGGACCCTGTAAACCTTTCACCCTGAAGCGGCGGCTGATAGCCGGTGTGGAAGGGAGGTACTGTTGAGTTAGAGGCCTTAAATTAGAATAGGGTTCTGGGCATAGTCTATTAAACGATCATTCAGCAACCCTGAGGAGCACTGTTCTAACCGTCACTCTGTGTCATTATTTTCTGCCTATGCGTGCCCACTTTCGGATTTGGTGGTTGCAAGGCGGGGCGCCTCGAGCAAAGACGGCAGACTCTAGTTGGTTTCAGGGGATGTGCCGCGGGGCAAGGACTTTGCGGCTTGAGCCCAAGCTGTTTCAGCTTCAGAGCTTTAAGATGCAGGGTCTGAGGGGGTGTGGGTGTAGGGCTCATATGGTTCATGGTTGCGGGATGAGGCGACTTGATAGTAAAGCAGGATTATCCGTGGGGTGTATAAGGAGACGCGCAACCCCATTTTGCAAGCTGGTCCCTGGATGCAATAACAAACGATTAAGAAAAACCTGATACCCCGTTCGCGGACCTTCGTCTTGAGGTTATGTTTGTTTCGAACTTATATGACGCAGCTAGAACCTTGCGACGCTGCGGGGTAAACCTTCACGGTTTTCGGAAACCTTAAGCTCAATGCCCTATGCCCTGCATGACCCAGGCCTCGAGATGTCGAACCCCTTTAAAAGGCTTTACCCAAGCGTAGGCCGTAGGCACTGTATATCCAACCCTAAACTGCAATGTAGATCTTGATCCGAAACCAGGGCTGTCCTGTAATGCCCCCGCCAATCCTGTTCAAAGAGAATGCTGAAGGCACCCTGTTTCAAAACCCTAGACTCCCACCCTAAACCCTAAACCCTGTTTCAAAACCCTAAACCCTAAGCTTAGAGCCCTCTTCAGCAGCTGGCCCAGTTGCTGCCAACCTTAGACCTCTCGCGAGAGGCGGCGCTGGGCAGAATACGCAGGTTTAGGGGTCATGCATTATAGGGAATAGTACTGCTTGCGCATGTTGATACTGCCAAGAAGTAGCGGCCCCGCCCGATCTGCAAAGGGTTAAATTAATTACTCAGGCCTCTTTCTTTGTTGAGACTTCGACCCACTGAGTTCAGCAACTTCTTAAGATTGTCTCGGCAACCTTGGTAGGAGGCAATAGCCCTACGGGCCCTTTCTCTGAACAGTAAATGATTTAGATGTAGGGGGCTCCTATTTGGATACTTCGCGGCATTTCGCGGCCGCAAACGGGGGGGCAGAGAGCGAGAGACAGAGAGGGAGAGAGAGAGAGAGATGTATGTACATATTTAATATAGATACTTGGATAGATAGATAGATAGATAGATAGATATATATATATATATACATATATGTATATATATATATATACATACCAACTTTACATACACGGGCACTCAGACTATAAGAGGCATACGCACCCTCCGGGCCGGAAGCCATTACCAAGTACAAAGCCACGTTTAACACGTCGTGCAAACCTTCGTTTTAGAACGTGTTCTCAAGATTTATGTTTGTTGCATCGTCTCTTTCCGACTGAGGAATTCGGACGCAGTTCGGGGGGCGTTCGAATTTGAGGCCTAGTAAATATTTACTAGGAATCTGGGGCTTTGGGTGATGGGGCGATGGGGTTTTGAATTCAGGTTTTGTGGCTCAGGGTCTGAAGGGTAGAGGGTTCAGAATTAGAGTTTAGGGTTTACCTTAACCCCAAATAACCTACCTACCTTTTTAGGGACTTTTATAAAGAAATCCTAAAAAGGTAGGTTCTTTGGGGTCCAGGTAGGTTTTAGGGTTTGGGGTCATGAGTTCAGGAGTTCGGCTCTTCGATCACAAGCAGTCATCGTCTACACGCAATATCCCTCACTGAGCCTTCACCCTGAAGTCCGAAACCCCCTTAACTCTAAGTCGCAAGCCCTCCAAGAACCTAAGCCCTAAACCCTAGAAGGCTTGGTCTTCATTTGAGCGGGCACTATCTTCTGAAATACTTGGTCATCACACCCCTTGACCCAACAGTCCTACTGTTACATCTATGGAGACAATAGCAACCGGCAATACTAAGGTTCAGATACTTAAACCATCATATACTCTTCCAAAGACTAACATACAAAAGTATTGTCCTAACCCCAAGTACCTAAATACCTAAGTATTGCGGTCCTTTGGGCCCTTAAGGTAACCGTAGCTTAAGCTTGTTTGTGCCATCGCATCCGACACGTCTGAAGAGATCCACGGATCCCGAAATCCCAAGCCCGAAACCGCTAAAGCTAAACCCCCCAAGCCCCTAAACAGTAACAAACCGTGATAAACCCCTAAGGCCCCAAGCCCTACGTATGCATCCCTGGACTCTAAACTCTCAAAGCCCGAAACCCTCAACCCCTGGACTCTTGACTCGAAACCCCGTACTTTGACCCCCCCCCCCCCCCCCCC
>CAJNJA010090474.1:0-48084 GCA_905231915.1 Symbiodinium necroappetens
ACAATAATAATAATAACAATAACAATAATAATAGTACTAATAATAATACTAACAATAATAATAATAACAATAATACTAATACTACAGGTCATCTACTACATACACTACATATACCTTAGTTCATATACTGCATACTACACAAAACAATTGCATAGAAACAAGCGGTGACAGCAATGATGCGAATGAAATTACAACTCGCAACATCGGCCAAGATGCAAGGTCAACCGGGCTGACCTTGTGCACATGCACCTTTCAGAAAGGGCGCAGAAGGTACCGTCTGCTCAATGTGTCGGTGCTGGTTGATGTGTCTGATGCTGTTACCTCCTCTGGACATGGAGCGGGGGCATTGCCCATGGATCCACTTGCGGTTTGATCGGCCACAGTAACCTGATCGTTTCTCCAGAATCGCGGTCCGCACGTGCTGTGCGGATACCGCTTGCTCATCGACAGCCTACGCCCCTTGGTAACCCATCTTCGGGTCAACCACTTCTCAGCTTAGAGCCCGTGAGCAATGCCAGAAGATGCCTGCGGGTGCGCTGAGCAGGCACATGGGTATCCAATCCTTAGCCGGCCCCTCTGCAGAAATTCGAGCGTCAGCGGCATGCGTATTCACAGCAGGTAGCAATAGACATTGCAATTGCAGCAGTAGTCATAACGAAAAGAATCGTAGGCTGCGAAGCCTTGCAAGTCTTCCAAGCGGCTCCCGAGTCGACAAGGTCGGCAAGGCCCCCTTGTCCTTCTCCTGAACGTAGTACGGTATATTCGGTATATTCCAGTATAGCATGTTCCTGTATTCATGCCCTGAAGCGGCTGTCAGGCCTGTATCCTATAAGCAGGAACCTCAAACCGGAAATCAACCCCCTTGCCGGCAACCTGTAGTGCATGAATCTCGTCGAGGCTGAAGGAAGGGTTGCAGTTGACCTGGCACGCTCGGGAGACATCAAGGACGAGCTCTTGCTGAGCTGGAGGGTTTGGTAGGGATCGAAAATGCAGAGTGGCTCGGTTGGATGCACGGCTTAGCATCCCTGTGAGCATTTTTGATCGAATTTGCCAGGGAACTTCCTGCACTGGCCTCTGTACTGGCCACTGGCCATGCTTGGGAAGGCTACGGATGTCAATATCGGCTGTACCAAGAAATTTTATGTCGTTTCGTAGTGAATTGAAAAAGCTCTCCGGCATGGTCCAGTGTGGTGGTGTAAATCCTATTGTCCTATTGAATAGTGCCACTGTATAGAAAATTTCAAGACTTGAGTTCACTCCGAGGCAACCTTTTCTTGCAGACCCTCCAGGAAAACGCCTTAATGGCCGCAGTCGCCAAACTACGTAGTACCAGCCTTCATCTGCTTCATGATCCTGGACACATGACCCCTTTAACCGCTGCTCGCACTATATGCGACCACACAGAAGCGCATCTCGCCGAAATCCAGTTCATACAGCCCAGAGGTCTATGAATTCAGACTCATATACTACTATGAACTACCTCTATGCCACATTATTCCGCCAACTCCTGTCACATATGATCTTAGCTGGAGCCTGGCCTCCAGCAGCCAAGGCTTGCACGAGCTGTCCAGGAGCACGTCCAGGCCTGCCAAAGAAACCTACTGGTGCCTGTGCGACACGGTATAACAGCAACCCTTAAGCTGCAGCTTGGGGTAAGTCGTCTGTCAATCCCTTCGTGGTCATTGCATGCTGCCGATCGGGACTGCTCCAGTCGGACCTCACTTTGGCCATTTTCTTTAGAGTCAACCGACCTGCCATTCCGCAATTCCAACAGAAGCGACTTCTTCAGTAATGCAAAGCAGTCGTCGACCCCGCTGTCGGTCTTAGTGCACCTGTACCACACACCCCAGAAAGCTTCGTCACACTAAGTGTTTACCTCACTTCGCTGTGGGAGTGGATTCATGCTGCCATTGGAAAACAGAGGGACACCAGCAACCAGCAACAAAGCCACACAAATAGTTGAAGGCGCGCCATTCCGGGCAATTCCCTGCTAAATATCCGCTTACCCCATCAGATTACAGGAAGTGTGACAAGTCCCTCCAATCCCCCACGCCCAAGGCCCGTGCCCAGGATGTGAAAGCACTGATCGAACTTCTGAGACGCCGCCCTGGCGACCTGGCACTAGCCGGGCTTAGCAAAATGCTCTATCTATCTATCTATCTATATACATACATACATACATACATACATACATACACACATACATACTGCAGTATTAGTAAACAGTCGTACCTGGGACATAGCTGCGGCAGCAGCAGGAGTAGTAGTAGTCGTCGTCGTCGTCGAAGCAGCAATGATGAAAAGTAGAAGTAAGCAATGCTGTTTGAAGACTTGCCTTGTTGGGGTCGTGCTTGCAGGGGCAAAAAACTCTGCCAAAATAAACTGCCGACCCAGCAGATTACGCAGCAGGTTTACGCATGGCATATGCGGAATTGATTATCGCTTTTAGTCCCTGAGCTCTTTACATTCTAGGCAAGAGTCAAGGTCGGATCCATTTTTGGCGCCATGCCCACGAAAGCCCCTTTGTCCCAAAGGCCTACACACATACACACAAAGACCAAAGCCTAAAGCCAGGCGCCTCCTCGGACCCCTCCCAAATCGCTGGCTCTTGCGCCAGGCGGCGAAGTGGCGAAGCCATTGCACCTGAGAGTGGCTTACCGGGCTTGCAGTATAGGGAGCATTTGCGGGTGCACCGATCTGTATCATCTACATATATACAGAGAAAGACAGAGAGGAGAGAGACAGAGAGAGAGAAAGAGAGTGCTTGATAAATAGATAGATAGACAGATAAGTAGATAGATAGGTAGGCAGATCGGTAGATCGGTAGATAGATGGATATACGAGTGAACAAACAACCGAACGACTGTATGATAATGTATGCATGTACGTGTGCATATATGCATGCATGCATAGATGTATATATGTATGTGTGTATGTATGTATGTATGTATGTATGTATGTATGTATGTATGCACGCATGTATGTATGCATGGATGTATGGATGTGTGGATGTATGGCTGTATGGCTGTGCGGCTGTATGGATGTATGGATGGATGTAGGTATGTATGTATGTGTGTGTGTGTGCGTATGTGTGCGTGTATGTATTTGGGCATCCGTATCTGTCCGTCTGTCTGTCTGTCTGTCTGTCTGTCGGCCTGCGTCTGTCCGTGATCCCGACTTGCAACAACACTTTGTGAGAAAAGGCAGGACAGAGTTACACACAGCTCCAATCCAGGAGGCGTATGGTCTCTGAAGCAAGCTCTTCCAGCGAGCTCCAAATTTCTGTCGTCGAAACTTCGAGCCTCCGGAAATGAAGAAGGATCCAGGGGCAGGAAGCAGGGATTCCTCACATGCGACTCGCAGGAGACCTGGCACATGAAATGATGCGAGATTTGCCGGCCTCTTGTAACATAAGCCTGTTGCAAGTTGGAAAACCCACAGGCTTCCATGCGCCGATCACTGAAATTCACTCCCTCCGAGTCCCGGGCAGGCCATCTGCCTGGAGCCCAGCTAAAACGGCTGAGAATGTCCGCTTGCAACCGTGGCGGCCATTTCCGGGATCCTGCTCCAAGGTTGTGTTTGGTTCTGTCATGGAGGCCGCGCAAGATGGTTTGAGTTCACCTCAGGAAGTCGTAAGACGGATGGATTCAGTGAGCAGAGTCGGCACTTTTAGCGTGGCGAGACTGCAGCGAGTTCACAGGCTTTCGATGTGAAGCTGGAGCATTTGTAAGTCTGGGCCAAGGGCCGCTTTGCAGTGCAACGAGTGTTCATAGCCTTAGATAGCCTTGACAAGCAAGAAAGCTCAGATCCCGCAGCGGCTGCCAGCTAGCATGCAGCTTTGACGACAGTATAGGATGGGTCTGATCCAAACATTAAGATTCCACATGCCGAGAGCAACCCATCACTTCCCTCGAATTACCGAGGGATCGCATGCCTCCCCATTGCAGAGGTGGCCTCGTTGCGGACAAACTTCTCCGAGCGCTTGTTCCTGGAGTATGTCAGTAGATTACATACTGGAATATGCACGCGGATCCCGGTAACAACCGCCGGCGTCGCAACAAGCAAACACAGTCCCCTTTCGCGACTACCGCAGAAACAACCCTCCCAGACCTCCATTTCTTAGTTTCTTAGTGCCGCAATATCATGCGCGGAGGCAGTGTTCAGTGAGGAGTCCAAAGTGTCTCTGAACTCTGCCGGAGTTCAGGGAGTAGTTGGTCAGGTGAGCCGTCTGGCAGCGCAGGTTCGTGGCATCGGGCTCACGGTAGGGATCTGTACAAACCTTGGTTCGTTCAGGCGCTGAAACATGCGGCACATTAAGGCACAATCACAAGTTCTGACAGGCAAATGGCCCTCCACATGCACAGGCTCCGAACAGCAAGTTGGAAGGTTTCGCTTCTTCATTCCTTTTGTAGTGTGGAGTAGTGTGTGTTAGTTGTACTGTGGATGCCTCACTTTGTCGCTGCTATACTGAAGTCTGTACCGAAACATTTTTGACACATCTTTGCGAGCAAGGCTGCAAACTCTGTCTCCAATGGTCTTCCTGACGCCATCTACCCCCTGTGAGGCATCCTCGCCCACACTCCAACCGGGAGCAGCTGTCGCACCGCACTTTCACGCCGCGGAACGCGAACCAGGCCGTCACGGGCCAACCAACAGCGGAGGCCACCATCGTAGCCGGGCACCACCAACGCATACAGGCGCCTCGATCGGCCGATTTGGGAGGCTTCTCAGGGGTCGATCCTTGCGAAGTCACAGGGCGTCAGGGCGGGCCAATGCAGTAGTCGGGCCCGGACACAGTGTCAGTGTAAAACACCCCTCGGACAAGTGCAGCAGAAACTGCTTCGAACATAAATCTCGAACTGGCAAGGCGGAGCGAACCTGGCGGTTTTTTAGCTATCAAGCCGCAGGCTGAGACAAAGGATTGCATGTCGGCCATGCGGCAGGTCCCACTTGCGACCGTCCAACAGGAGGGGACTGCTGATGTATTCCTGTACAACCTGAGCCGGCTGTTTCTTGAACAGAAGCCCATCGAACATGAGTAGTAAACTGTAGCAGCCTGATCACGTGGAGATCCCATGCCAGGATATGCCAGGGACGCACACTCGCTTGGAATTTGAGGCTCCTTGCGAAATCCACTCTCCGCAAATCGCGTGCATTTCTAATGAAGACCTCGTAACACGAAAAAAAACCCAACCCCTGTTGCGCTCAGGATTCAGCGCGGGACCGACAAGATCGGTCAATCCACAGAAGGCCCACAGCATCAATAGATGATGTTGCGTAAGAGAAGAACAGCTGACGAAACAACCAAAGCCGCCGACGGCACCCATTCTCTGAGGCGGGACCGTTACATCACGCGGGGTTGTGCTGCGATATGAGAGAAGTCTTTCTGTACCGGGCGACCACATCAGCATCGGCCGCCAAAATCTGACGCAGCTCTTCAGGCGAGCCGGCCTGTGTTTCGGTCAGTGATTTATGAGTTTCAGGGAGGCAGTCTGTTGTCCTGGGCCTAGAGACTCAAGCGATTGGAGAATCCGTTGGGGTGGCGGCCGCATGTGATACACATCGCACCTACCTCAAGCAGCAACCTTGCCTAAATCCCGCATCTTTACGTGAAAGCCTCACGTGTCCCTATCTTCCAAGCACGTTACAGACCCTGACCTCAACTCAAAGGGCACATGTCGATGCGAAGTCTGTGCAAGATGGTCTGCATGCATTCACATGTACAAGCAGGTAGGGGAAGCCAAGAAAACGAGACATCGACATACAGACAAAAACGTATCACGAGCGGGCACAGAACAAGTACGAGGCCCAGGGTTGAGGCATAGGCACACTTCTGGATAGGTTGTGGGAGTGCGCGGGATGACGAGAGATCACGACACAGGAGACACATGGAAACAAAGAGATGAGTGTGTGCATGTGTGTGCCAGAGTGTGTGAGTGTACATTCATATATATATATATATTATATATATATAATATATACAAAATGTACAGACAGGAAATGAAGGCTTGATACTGCACCCGGGTAGCCAGGTGAATGCCACGTCCTTGGAGGCCTTTGGAAGGCTTGACGATAACCTGTTCAAGCACATGGGCTTCTGGTTGAAAGTAAAGTAAAGGATCCGATGGCATGCTCAGGTTGACGTGTCCTGTGAGGTGGATGAGCAAAGGCTCGGAAAGCTTGCAGCTTGTTTGAAGAATGATGAAAGCGAAGTATTCTTGTCCTGAAACTCCGAGCTTTCCTCCGAAAGTCCCGAGCAAGCTTGTGAACTCTAGGGGCCCGCGATGCACAAGTTTAAAAGGCTCGACTAAAATAGCCCAGTGACGACGCTCTCCTTCGCAACTGAGAAGTCAAGGTCCTGTGACAGTTTCTGCTCTCACCACAGCCGAGCATTAAGCGCGTAAGAACAGATCTGAGTCGGTATGACGAGCCAACATCCAATCGTATCGAAAAGGAGCAGCTTCCTGTGTGTATGATACCAAAGGAAAAGGAATTAAATCTCAATCTAGAGATGTAGTTGTCTCAGGCAGCTTCACAACACGAGCCATCAAATTGACATGAACTGAGTGGGGCCGACTCCTTGAAGTCTGTGGCTCGTGACCAATCGTCATCATTGAACGGTGAGCTCCGCGACGCTATACATGTTACCACACCAGGGCCCTAGCAGTGCAGCGGTGGCCTGTGGGCGCCAGGATCTTGGCCAAAAGGGCGCCGCGACAGCCTGTGGGCTTCAACTACGCGCGAGGCCGGCAGCTTGCAAAGGCCCCAAATCAGTGAACATTGAGAGAATGCAGACAGCTCTCGTGTGGAGGTTCGAAGTTCGAAGGTCCACAAAACATCTTCAGACAGGGTGTTGGCAAATACCCGCTCCCCAACCTGCAGCCCTGGACCCGGTCTGGCCCCACCTCCAGCGCAGAGGCAAGCGCGGCCTTCTCACAGACCTCTACAGAAGCATCCGAGCTGAAAGGAAAAGGTATCTGATTCTTGTGGCCTCTAACTTGGCTTTAAAAAGGACCCGCTGAAACAGATCCAGGCGGGGCTCTGATGCCTGCGGAGTCGCACGAAAAGTTGTGCAGTGACTGCCAGTGGCCCCACCGGCCTCGTGCATCCCTGGGATGTGGCTGAGCCGGGCTTTCTGGTTCAAGTTCAGGAGGCACGTCCCAAGATCCTGCTCTCCACCCTCCCTCGAGAAGATTAGCCAGTACAATCTGCCACTGGCTATTTGGCTGCGGTCGAAATACAAAAACAGAGCTGCAAAAGTTGTACCGTGAACACTGCATCCAAAAGCAAATGTGTTCGTGAAGCATCCAACACCAAATAACCGGTCTCCGTGATTGAACACAGCTAGTGGCAACCCTTGAGCAGCCAGTCCTCCTTTCGCCTGGACAGGTTAGGGGTCAAGATTTCATGGCGGTTGCTGGAAATCCAACTTTGACCTACCACAAAGAACTCACAACGCGTTGCTTACGACATGATGTGCACGCATCGCACTATGCCTGGCTGAGACTTTGAATCTCACGCTTTGTTGGCTGTCGGTCCGGCAGCCGGGCGCTTAGCCCGGCAAAGCATTCTACATGACTTTGCCTGGAAAGCGCGCACGGCAAACATCTGGTCGGCTTGTGACGTAAGGCGCCTTCTTACAATCTCTTTCCTACCTCGTCCCACAATCACATAGCCTCCAAGTCTGCGCTGAAAACACCCCACCAAGTAAGCAGAACTCACGAGCAACAGTTACGCTGAAGAAGCCCGACTGACATGTCTACGGCACCTGCAAACCCTAAACTCTCTAAGCCCTTTGCACGACCCACACGATGTGGCCACCACTGTGCGCAGTCCTCGGCTGTGAGAGGACTAGCCACTATGGCATGTACAGGCAGCATTCGTCTTTCTAATAGCGGGAGTATACACAGCCTGTAGCAACAAGAACATGTGCCTTCTCGAGGGAACTGCTGGAGCGATGGCAAGCACGGAGCTTGTACAAACCAGCAGCCAAACCAAACAAGAGCATACGTGAGAAAGACTTTGAAGTCAAGAACGCGCAGGTTGCTAAGAGACACAGTACAGGGGAGGCAAAGTAAAACACATAGAAGAGTTTCGTGGGCTGGAAGCAGCAGCCGAATCAGGGAGATTGCTGATGGCGAGTTTGCGTGGCAGCTGGCACCGCCAAAGCTACCAAGTTCGGGCGCAGCAGTATCGCTTTAGCAAAGCTTGTGCTGTCCGTTTCCATAGGAGTACCTCCTTATCCGACATGGAGAACGTGCCATGACGCTAACGACATGACCGCGAGAATGGTGTTTTGCTCATGCCGCCACAGCTACGTGCAACCACTCCCGCTTCAACTTCCACCACCCGAACAGAGCCGCTATTGTGAAAGACAAAGGGTCTCCCAGCCCTGCTGCTTGGACACCAGCTCCAGTGCCTCCCAAGCCGAGCTGGCCGATTTGAGGTGGCAGTTTGTCGCTTGATCAAGCACCCCCTTCAGGCCCTTCAGGGTACTGAGTCCCTGCACGGCTTTTTCGAGCTTCGCCAGCTGCACACTTGCGTCAGTGCTTGGTGCATATGTTGCGGACATGAGACTGGAGAACAACACAATGTCTCTTAACAGGCATAACTAGCCCCACCGTGGGTCCTTCCAACCATTCGACGACTTTGACACCGGAATCCGAAATCCTCAACCGTGTTTTGCATCAGGACCTGTGAAATCGATAACCAGGACTGTAACACTCTGGACGCCCCAGCTGAGCGTAGGTAGCTCGCTCGGGACTTCCAGCAACTGCACAAGAGCCACTCTCCGGGCTCGCTCGTGCTCTGCTTTGTGATTAGAGGGTTTTTCATGGCGAAGCTAACCATTGTACGTAGCTGCAACACAGTCGATGTTCTGATTCTGCTTAAGCGACCCAAACGAAGTTTGGAAGCTTGCCGTATGGGGGGCTATGACGCCCCTCACTGTGAAACTGACTGCATTGAGTCAGCAAAGGCCTATCACTACTACTACTGATCTGGTAATGGCAGGCTTCCCGAACTCGTTGAAGCAATATCTCCGCCGGCGCATGTACTCACCCCTGACACTCAAATCTCTGCCAAACCTGGCAAGGCATTCGCTTTGCCGTCGAATAAATTACTCGCAACAGAAACAGCTAGACTCTTCGTAGTTCGTGGGACCTATGCAGAATGCCGCCGGCGACAGCGAACTACGAGGGCACCAAGCTAACAACACAACGACAGTGAAACCAATACGTAGACTGACTAGCACACACACGACACTTCAGAAGAGCATGAGTGGCACCCCACAAGCAACAGCCCATGAACCAAAAACTGAACAGCTACAGATTGACGACTACGTGGCGACTAATGCGAGAGCAACAGCATCAGCACCAACAACTGTAGAGCAGCGCGAAGCAGCATGTGCACCAGCAGGATAGCTACAGCAAATATCGGCATCGATGTAGTGGGCACAGGAAGGTCACCTGCTAACAACTTCGGGCATGCCTCGGAACCTGAGAAGCTGTCTGCAAACCTGCTCTGCTAGTGAATGCTCTGTTCGAAAGACTGCCAAACCGGCCACTGACTCATTCAAGCAGAAGCTCGAGGACGAAAGCCGCCCATGCAATCCATCCAAGCGACAGCCTGGAGTTGACCAAGCGCACCCTGAAGCAAAAGCTTTGATGCCATGCCAGATGTTCCAACCTGTCCCGGGTTGGGACCGTTCCCATGCATTCAATCTCTGATCACGAAGATCTCACCTCCCAGGCAGCACTGTGGAGTATACCACGGCTCTCGTCCTCCGACAGCTGTGATTGAAACGGAGCCAGTGTGATGCTATAAGCCATCATCTTCGCAGCCCTCAGTTGATACCTATGTACACTTTTCTGCTAAATACTAAATATTATTATACACATTATGACATTGCCAAGTTCCTCGGAAACCAAACTGTGAGACTTTTAGTAGTCGTTGTCACGGGCGCATGTCACGCTGGCTTTCAGCTGGACCTCTGATGATGACTCGTTGGCTCGAAAGCCACACGCTTCTGCTGTGAAACGGGGGCGCGCGCGCCCTCTGGCTCTGCGTTCAGAGCAGACCGACAAATCTGAGGAGGACCAGGCACAACAGAGTGAAGAGAATCAGTGGGATCACCTCAGCAGTCAATTTTAAGGGGCTCGAGGCAGTTGTCTGTGGAGGGTGACCAGTCAGGCCACTGCAAATTAGAGATTAGCCGACTTGCCCAGCATCATGAAGCTGGCACGATGCCAAGGCTAGGCAGGTCGCCTTCTTCATGAGGCCAAGGTCAGGCAAAGACAAAGAGAAGCCGCCAAGGACGTCGCCCCAACCTCAGCGCTTCTGCGGCTGTCAACACGGACCCACCGATGGTTCAAACCAAGGACCGGACAAAATCAACCCGGAAACGATCAAGCTAGCTTGCTGGCACGGCGTGTGGGTGCTACTTGGGAGCTCGGTTTGTGAAGTTTTTCCACAAGCTCCGAAGTCAGCTAATGTCAGAAATCCAGGCATAGAGAAAAAGCAGAGCCAAGCCGCCGCGACCCTCTGCCGGTGTGACAAGCTGAGGGAAGTCGTTGGGGTCCTCGCGTCCTTTGCCTGCCATTCTCAGATCGGGACCGCGGGGATTCTTGAAGGCACACGGTATACAGCTTTCGTATTTCCATCTTCTCCATGGTGGATTTCAGTGGCCACTTCAGCGCTGCACGGGGCTGTAGGATGTTCAGAGAATTTGTCCGGACCGGTCAAGGCATGACAGGTGTTATTGCGAATTGTCTATATGCAAAATACCACGGCTTATGGTTTGGGGAGGTCTTGTGGAATTCCCTTGACGCAGGGACACTGTTGACGGGTCGAGGTGCCGTTCCGCTTCTGGTTGGCCTCGCTCTGTGTCATAAACCACCTCGGATGAAGAAAACCGTGCAGAGACGCAGAGTTAAGTCTCAGTAATTTCTGATGCCATCCTCAAGTTCAATGCGTCATGTCATGTCTGGACTGTCTGCAGTGGTACAGTGGGCTTATATATGTTGAAACCTGTGCTGACCAGCCGGCCATTCGTCTGGAAAACGTTGCAAGCAATTTACTGGACAAGCAAGCCCCGGACCCAGAGCTGTCAACTTGCAACCTAGCTAACCGGATCGTATAGCCAGCGGTGCGGGACGTGTAAGTACGGCATCTGCCAGTAACCACGCCACCAAATACATCTTATCTGCGACACTTCGATCCAGAACGGTCCGTAAAGTCCGAGACGCATCTCGAACTGCACGGAGCCAACCGTCTCCTCGTCTTGGGCGCGATGGTCCCATGCATGTGAAACAAGCAGATCATCTTCCAGTTCAACCCTCGCTCGCTGCAACGGTGTCTTCCCACCACCAGCCTCTACTATGTGGGGTCGTTAGAACATCATCTCGAAGAAAACTCTTGGCACGTTGGTGGTTCCTGCACGAGGCCCTGCCCTTCTGAGCATAACACATGCACCATACTAGCATTTATATATAACCCATCGCACATCTCTGCCACAACTTTTTGGAAAAAAAAAGTCGCAAACCTCTTGACTGAAAGCCCCACTCTCCGACTCCTCCTCTGCAGCATCGGCCCCATCGCCACCTTCCTCGCCCTCGCCGGCAGCGCCTGCGGTGAACTGGAGATCGGCCTTTTCCTCGGTGGGAGGCCGCAGATTGGGACCCTCGGCTTCTGTGGTACTGGTGATGGCTGCGAGAGCGAGCATGCCGCTGATGACGATGAGTTCTGGGGAATATGTGCTGATCGTGAGGGCCGTTATCGAATCTTCGCCATCAGCATGATATCGGTGTTGTTCGTCTCCCTGCTGTCGTCATCATCTTAACATTGAACATCATGAGTGAGTCTTCCTTTCTCCTGTGTTGTCATTCATTGTTATTCTATGGCTGCTTTTGGTTCAAGGTTCTCGGGCAAATAATTGGTGGGGCAGGGCAGCTTTCGGACAGCATCCAGACCAGGCTCTTGGTCGCGTTGCGTCGCGAGGTACTGGCAGTGAGATCTAATGATATTTCGAGGACCATGCCATTATTCAATGCAGGCGTGCATCGATGTAGATCATGTCCATGTCCCGAGCCACTCTCTCCACATATCTTCGCAAGTCCACGCTCACAGCCCCGATGAATTCGTCGGCTGAGACGAAGTTTGCCTAGCAGGACTCTTGCTCCGCATTTCTACAGGACCATAGAGAAGGCCACGGAACAACTAGGTTGTCTTGCTATCTGGCCATATCGAGCCATGCTGCAAACGACCACCCCTAAGCAAATACATACAACATGATATTTTCATGTGCAGATATCTCTTGCTTTGTTTGGACATCGGCTACCCTTCCCTGTCCGCGACATGCAGCAGTAAAATAACTCAAGTGAGCTCGGGCCATGACCATTTACTACTGTTACCTTCGAGTCCGGCCTGATAGAGCTTCAGGTCCATCGTGCAGGACTTGGTCGGCATGACGATTCGAGGGTAAACGATGCGCCAATTGAAAATAGCCTCAGTTGCTGTCCCCTGCCGGACGACGAAACACAGGCAGATTGCCGCATGCCTGTGGCTTGACACCTCCAGCTCTCAACTGGCAGCAGCTGCCCTAGCGATTCACGTACAGCTCACAACAAAAGCCTTCAGAGTGATGATGTCAACGGTGACTACCAAGTGGTGGACACGGTGTTGACACTGACAGTAGTGATGAGGTTGAAAACGACGATCAAGATGCATGAGGCTGGTGGGATGATGGGGATGACGACAACGGCAATGCAAGATGCGGCAGGGGGCCCTTTACAAGCAGAAAGCCAAGTGCCCGCAGAGCCACATTGCCAGTGGAGCCGAGATGGACATCCGTTGGCTGCAGCTTTGGAAATCCCATCGTCACACCCTGTTCAGCTCAACAGGACGTGACAGTTTCTTTCCATGCAGAGTCTTGCCACTCAGGATGTCGTAAGATGCTTTTGTGTGAAGCATGTGAGGTAGTCACCAGGCCTGCGCCTGCTCTTAGATGGCAACGTTGCAAGGCGAAGGCTTCGGTGCGGGCAGAGTTGCAACAGTTTGGCTCAGTGAGCTGAGTCAGTTCGGTTTTCGGGGTATCGACTTGAGGGCTAATACCTCGTTCCTGTGCGCGCGACGGCCCGCCGGAAATGAATCCGGCGAGAGGAAGGACAAAGACGGTCAAAACTTGTTCTTCTGGCACGGCTTCACATGGACTGGCCAGCCAACGCCTCAATCAGTACAAACCGTAGGTGGGCAACATTCCGCCGGCTTTCTGATATCTGAAAGATGCAGGCCAAAACGTCACACAAGAGGTGAAGCCTGAAGGCAGAAAAAATCCGGGGCGCAAGAAGGCAAAAGCCATCCTGCAGTTGAGGGAAGAAAGATCAAAATCAGGACGGAGAAGGAGGCCTTGAAAGGATATCCTGAGGAACCGAAAGATGCGAGCAGGATGTCTTCCGAGAAGTTTTGTATCAACACAGTGCTTGGTTGGCAGCAAAAAGAGAGAGGGAAGGAAGACACGCAAAGAGACAAAGAGCGACAAACCGATGCGGTTGGTGTTGGCCGAGCTGGAGCACTACTTGAGGAAACAGTCTTTGCATCAGCCGAAGGGATTTCACCGAAGTGTTCAACAGGTGGTGTGCTGTAGCGCGCGAAAGGGGAAGGGATTGATGCTGCATGCCTGTGACATGACTTCTCTAGAGTTGTAAGCGACATTTTCGGACAGTGCACACGTCCAGTTGGAAGCCAGCGGCACCTCGACAAACATGCCAAAGAAACGCAAAAAGAACCGCAATATCCACCAGGTCACTGCGGGTCATCTACGAGCATTCACGGCAACCTCATGCACTGTGACAGGCCTCGTACTCCTTGCACTCAAGATCCACAGTGACTTTCACGTCCGTCTTGGAACCGTCCCAGAGCTTCACGTTCTTGCAAGTTCGAATAACAAGGCCTCAGTGCAGGACTTTTCCGTGCGCATCGTCCATATATACTGGCTACCCGGCAGGTTCTTCATTGATCCAGTTGTGACCAATTCACATCTAGAGACACTTGAAAAAGACGAGCACGGGGGAGGTGTAGGGCACTTCTGGCAAGAAAGACACTAGCAAAACGACAGTCGCGCAAAGAAACCCTAGAGTCCTCCTGACTTGCTGCAGTTTCTAAAGGCCGAATTCCGAAAGGTGGCGGATCTCGATCTCCATCGCCGGAGGCTTCCGAAGCTCAGATGCCTTCGACACAGGATCTAACGATTGAGACTTGTCAAACTTTGTGCTAGGTGCTCCCGTTTCGAGGTTTGCAGAGATTTGACCAGGTAAGGATTACCAAACCGGTGGTTCTGCTGTTGCCATAGTCATGCCTCATATAAGCGTGCTATACTCTGGCGGGTCGAACCAAGGGCTGCCTCACTTTAGCAATCAGAAATCATATGCTACATGAGTTCCGCTGTTTGATGAATCTGTTGACGTTCACCACCACTGCGACGAGGAGGAATTCGGCGATTGACACCCCTAACGAAAACATGAGAGTAGTTGGCTGCATGAAGTAACAGACCTGTAAACGGAGGCCTTGATATCTGACGCTCGCACGCTGTCGATCATTTCGACCCACATCTCGATACCTGGCGAGCCAAAGTGAGCGACATGGGCAATCCCAAAGCAGGATGCATGCGGATGTGGCATGCTCCCGGCCGAGCGGCTGCCGCAGTTCTGTCCCGAAAGCTGAGGGTTGATAAGCCTTGGATCCAGACATGCATGGAAAAGGATCTTGTTGATGCAAGGAGAGAACTGACGAACACAAGCAGAAGCCACGATGGCTGGAGACTTCAACCTCAAGATACAGCAACTTTAGAGCATCGTGCAACTGTTCGGGCACGAAGTAGCAAATTTCAAGCCACGCTGACTGAAGTGAATCCTCGGGCGCTGCAAAGCAGGAAGGAACAGAAACAATCCTCTCGACAGTACTTGAACCCCCAAGTCCCCGAAATGAAAGCCCCACCCCACAAGCCCATAATCAAAATGCCCCATCACCCAAAACATAAAATGCACGTTCAAAGAAGCCCGCGATTCTCGGTGGGTACCTGCTGGCGACGGTCCATGCAGTCTTTCCAGGCTGCAGAGTGCCAGCGGTCCTGCCATAAATCACCACAATCATTGCACGTCATCTTCCTTACAATGCTCGAGGACATGCATCAAGGTATACACTCGTGTTCGAAAGCCGAATCTGAGCCACATGGAACACAAACACATATGGGACCATGCTTCATGATAAGATTCTCGTCGGGGACTCAGAATCATGCGCTTCGGTTTGGGCAATGCAAAGGCGAAGAAAGTGAGCAATCCAGATGTGTGGCGACTTGCTTCTCTTCCAGACCTTCTGGCCTCATGTCGAAACAAGTTCTTCGCTGTTGCTGTGTCCTGCTTCGATGCTACTGCCAAGGTACTTTCTACATCTACCCTCGCGCTCACTGCTGAAGCAAGGTCCTCCAAGTCGATCACAGTGCTGCCGATCAGCTTTTCGCCATTGATGGCCTCACCAAAGTGCGCCGCTGCGGTCCATGGATTCGCGAAGCTGTGCAGGGTGTTGGGTGTTTGGCAAAAGCTTACATTCCAAGAACAAAGATATTGGATAATTAGTCTTCGTTGTGTGGGCCTTAAAGGCAAATAGGGGCAGCCTGAGGATACAAGGAGAGAGACACGACACCCGTGTAAGCGAACTACCCTCCCGCTCCGAGTGTTTGAGGAGACCCAACACGAGAACCCGAATGATGCCCGCCCCAAGCCCAAAACCTCAAGCTTGGAGATCTGGCGTACGCCATACCTTGCAAGGCATCGTCATGCCCCTCCCACTTCGACCCGCTCTCAGTGAAGCCATTTCAGTTGTGTCTCCGAGCCGGGCCTCACCCAATGTATCTTGGAAGTCGAAGAGGTCCACCTGTCAGGGTGTTACGTAGAGTCTTAGAAGTCCTCATGGCTGCTGCACCGGCTATACTGCTACGGCCTACATTCTGTTGGCAAATCGTGGATGTCCTCATCTCTGCAATTGGAATGCCTTAAGCTGCCAGAGGCTTCACGCAGTGCTCGGGTATGGTATCCAATCATTGCTCCTCATCCTATGGATCGTGATCGTACAGCATCTGCGCACTGGACCATCCCAAAACCCGGCCCACCTGTAGCCGGGACTCGGCAGGCATCACGATGTCCCGCTCCTGTGCCAGCAGCCGATCCCAACCCCAAAGGTCAGGAGAATGCAGCGCCAGGCATAAGTTCGCAACCACAACATCCTTAAGTTCTTAAGCCTGCAGCCCAAAGTCTCGGTCGTTACTCGCGGCCATGCGCCGGAATAAGGGGAATCGAGGCTCATCGCTTGGTTCGGGATGACACATCTGGATGCATCTGGGGGTTCGGAGAGAAGCAAGACCATGAGCCATCATGCTGTTCCATCCAAATATCACACGTAGGCACACTCATTCACATACACACATGTGTATATATATATATTATGTATATATATATATATATGTGTGTGTGTATGTATATTGGGGATTTCTCCCCCACTCTCTCCCTCTCTCTGATTTACAACCACCGTCTCGACAGCCTAAGCTCGGATTTGAACCGTGCCTGGGGCTTGCTCAAGTCGCCGATGTCGCTGTGCTAACGATCGCATCTCTACTCTGACCAGTGACCTTGCACAGCAGCCCAACCCTTGGCCGCGCACCTCCACCCTGTAGAAGCTGGGAACGTTCGTGTTGTACTGGGCCATGTTTCCTTGGCGCAGGGCACAAAAGGCTCTGTCAGACCTCATCAAAATTTGAACCCGGAGAATCATGCTACAGCACGACTCGATATTCGCATCGGTGGGCACCATCCGCAAGAGACTCCCAAGCCTTGAGGCATCAAACCCTTGGTCAACTCGCGGCTGCAGATAACCCTGACAAGGCTCTCATGGACACCACGATACTGTTCCCAAGCTTGTACCTGAGTGCTGACCGGCACGATGCAATCCGGAGATGGGGGTGCAAAAAGGACTTGGCTCGGGTTCACCCTGGATTTCGTTATAACCTTTCCCGACGATTCCAGTCAGGCACTGGGTTTCCGAAGATATCTTAGAGGGATATGCGCCCAAAAACTTCCCAACTGTCGTTTCGTACTTCTGGCATACCCGAAAACTCTCGGATATATGCGAATTTGACCCCTCCCATCCCAGACTACGACTTCGAGGACGAAGAAGACAACGACGGCTGCTGCTGCGGCACTTTGCCTTCACTACAACCACCACTACCCTTGACCCTGCTACCGCTACCAGCTACCACTTCGATTACGACTACGATTACCAGTATAGCTACCACTACTGCCACCACCACCACCACCGCCACCACCACCACCACCACCACCACCACTACTACTACTACGACGATTACGACTACTATTAGTCCAGCAGCACGAGAGGACGATTACGACTATTGTTACTTACCACAACCGGAGGAAAGAAGGAAGGAAGAAAGCCAGGAACGAAAGAAGAATGTACAGAAGGAAGGAAGGAAGCAAGGAAGGAAGGAAGACAGGAAGGAAGGTCGGAAGGAACAGGAAGAATGAGATGAACAAGGTAAGAGAACAAACTAACGACATAGAAGAAGGGAGTAATGCATGAAACAAAATCAGAAGAAAACCAGAAACAAACGAGGCAAGAAAACATCGCATGAAGGAAGGATGGAAGGAAGGAACGAAGAAATAGGCGAAGTAAAGAAGGAAAGACAACGTAAAATACATATACATATGTATTCTCTCTCTATATATCCACCTTGGATAAAGTTATGACATATGCCCAGTGGGAAGTGTGCATGTGGGCCTCATGCCTGTGCGTGCGCGTGGCGGTTTGCCGGCTTGTTGTGGTGCGGTGCCGACTAAATTTGTGTGCTTTCCAATCTCATGCCGGCCGCGTCGGCCGGGAACCACAAACGCATAGTACCGTCTAACGCTTACTTGAGCACTCGGGTATATCGATGGTGAATCGCGCTTACTGCGCTGGCGCCAAAGCGCCGTGTAAAATTCTGCTCCTGCCGCCCGTGCTGTGGAATCTTTCGGCCTTCAAATGTCCCAGCAGGGTCTTGGGGGGCTGTGTGGTACCTGCCACAGCGCCGTGCATATCTTTTGGTGAACTCGTGCTCCTGCTACAGCCTGGTTTGCAATGTAGGCTTTAGGTTATGTGGTTCTTGGGCATCATGTTGCATCTCACCGCTGGAGGCTCTTTCTGTCACAGGCATGTCGAAGGTGAGGGGGTTGCTTTCACTGGCAGGCAGCACTACGAGAGCTTTTCCGCAGAGCCATATCTGGCTGCAACTCAGCTGCTATTCGGCAGACTCGTTGAGCACAGAAGCAAGCACTCGGTGGGTTTGTCTACGTGAACATTCCCGATGCGGCTGCGATCTGGTAGTAGCTTCAGTGCTGGTTCCAACACACGAAGGCCCTTCCATGACCAGTTGCATCGTCTTTCTGCAATATTGAGGCGATGAAGTCTCATCGGAGTTGAAGCATGGTTCTGTGTTATAATGATATGGCTTTCTGATATCTCTTGTAATTATGCTAGAATCGGTGTGACGGACAAAGTGGTTGATGATGTTGCAGTCGTGTTGGTTGCTGCATTGACTTCAGCGGCCATGCGTTAAGAACAGACCCCAGCTATGTCATTGAGGCGGCTTTGCATCGGGTTTAGGGTCAAGGGTGAGCCTCTCCTAATCCGACTCAGCCTGGTTCGCTCCTTACACGAATGGATGTTTTTTTTTTGTTGCGTCCCTTGTTGGGGGTTCCCGTTGCCTTAGGCCCTAAACGCTCGAGGCTGAACCGTTGCAGTGACACTGGGAATAGCACCTTAGGGTTTTGCGTCATGGCCTGAGGCGTTTGGACTCTGCTGCCTCGATTAAGGGTTTACAGTTTACACCCTGGAGTTTAAGGCCTAAGCGCCAAGCCGCAAACCTTAAACTTCCTAGACGCTATACTCTACACCCAAAAACCCTGCAGTTGTACAGCTCAAATGCCCTCAAGCCTGAAGGCCTTACAGTAAATCCTCAATTAAGGCCCTTGGACCCTGACACAAGGATGCACCAGCACCAGGTGTTGCAGCATCATTGTTAGCAGTTGCTTGCTGCCGGATTGAGTGTGTGTTTTCATTACTTCTGGTTTTCTAGCTTTTTTCACTCTTTGGCTGTAGTTCGCTGTTCAGTAGTTTTCACACGGTTTGTTGAGATGATGGAGTGAATCACAAGTTAATCGGTAAATCAGGTGAATCAAGTGTTTTCGCAGTTTAACGTCACAGCAACGTGCTGCCAAACGATGGAGCGACACTGCAGCAAGGCTACGGGTAAAGTCGTGAGTGCCGAGGAGTTGAAGGAGCTCGCAGCGACTGGCCAGTCGTCTTGATCCAACAGTCTTAGTCTCTGTCCACTGCTCCTTTCTGTCCTTTTCCCGATTCTCATTCGAGCGACTTGCACCATTTGATTCTCATTCGAGCGGTTTTGGTCCTGTTTCTCACACTTTCTAGTCCTTTGACGCGTTTTCTCGGGTCTGATCCTGTTTCTCGAAGTCTCGTTTTCGTCCAATTCTCCACGATTGGAAATGAAGCAGTTCTCACTTGACATATAAGACCCAAAAAGCATGATGCCATGCATCGCCGAGGAACTCCTGTGTGTCTTGCGAGCTTCGAAACAGCTGGCTCAACCTGTCAGATGCAAGGATTCTTGATCGACTTGTCACTGGCCGGGCAAAAAGCCTTCAGGGACCCCAATCAAGCTAGGCCGCTCCGCGCCGCAGTGTTGTGTTGATTTGGAGTCTTTTGGTGATCCAGGTGGGGATCTTTGCGAGATTGTGCGACCTGATTGCTCCAGTCCGCCTTCAGAGCGCAGCGTGCGGAAGCCGCGAAGTACCGCCCAGCACGACCATGAACTCACGACTTGACTCGAAGCCGTCTTGCAGTGTCGTTTAATCGCTTGACACTGGTTCGTTCTGTGAAACTCACTGAACCGTGATCGACGTTGCCGAAACAACAGGGCCACATGAAAAATGAAAACTAGTCAGTTTTGACAAAAGTGTGATTGACTGAAGATACGGAACATAGTGCGCATATCAGCATAGCATCTTTCCTTCTGTCAAGAGGTAAATTGAACTGAGCTGTGAAGGCGGCTGTTGCGAGTCGATTGAACTCGTCTGCGCCCGACGTCTTGATTAAAACCCAAGCCCAAGTGCTGGCCATTATGACAGCCAGGTCCCCTGCCTTGGTGGCACTCGTTCGCACAGCGCACCGGGGTCCGTCAACCGAGCAGAGTTAAGCGCTGGACGGACATAATTAATGCTGCTGCCACCATCGCCAAAGTGAGTCCTTCCCTCATGATCAAACGGCCTGTGCGTTGAAATCATGTCCTCGAGTCCTCCTATGTCGATCCACACATCGCGATCGAGCTCTGTTTTCCGATCCTGGCATCTCCCCACGTGGTTGGATGCAAAATTTCCGGTGGATGTTTCCGTTCCGGCGTTCAGTGCTGTCCCATCAAGCCTCAGGTTTAGGGAATTTGTTATCTGCCTACTGCCACTACCAGACAACGTACGAGATTCTGAGCGCCGAAGAGGCCCAGCGGAAGGCCACGAAGGATTGGCCCAGATTGTGCCTAGGTCCTAGGTGCAACGTCCGGGGCTCGCTGAACCGAGCAGAGCTGTTCGCGATTTGCGTTGGGCGAGCCAGGCGCTGATGAATGAGCTGGCAGTATCTGGCCGAAGCAGGGTGTACTCCATTCAAAAGGCCTTCGTCCCCAATCATGTTGCGCCATGCCGCACTGCAGTGGGCGCACTTTCTGCAGTCTCCAGGTTCATCACGACAGCCAGGTCGCCTTCATGGCGGCCATGGTTAGCAGTGCTTCCGCACTGCCACACACCATCCGCACGTTGGCAGCAATCGGGAACGTGCTTCGGCATCCTGGGTCACAAGAGACTGTGCAGGTGGGGATGTTGAAGCAGCTGGGACAGCACTGAAGAACTACGGCGCAGTTCTCATCAACACGACCGGGCACGTGGTGGGCGCTGATGAGTTCAAGGAACTGGCTGTCGCTGCATGGCAGGCGGTTGGCCAACCTAGGACCACGGAGGAGCCGCTAGGCGGTTTCGGCTGTAGGATTCTGAGCCGGACATGTCGCAACAACATTGTGGATATTCTGCACATTGAGTCTGCGATATATGCAACCTGTGTCAAAAGTGATCTTTCGTCCGGCCCAGATTGTGCCTAGGCACGACGGCCTCAGCTCGGTCAACCGAGCGGAGCTGTTCGACGGCATCTACGACGATGCCTGTCCCACCGCACAGTGACCAGTCCTACTTGTTCCTGGTGCTGCGCTTCGTGGCCGAGGACGGTCCCTGGCGTTTCAGATGCCTGCATGCTGAACGCCATCCGGCACGGGCAGCCCGGGGACACTCCTCGACGGGCTTGTTCCGTTTCCATCAATTCTGGATGAACCGAGAACGAGCTTTGCTTGGTTGGCTTGCAAATGACTGCAGGTGCGAGAGAGAAAACCTTAAACTCGACAGCCATACACTACCCTTAGGCTAAATGCGCATGAGGTTTCCACAAAAACACTTCGAGAAGGGCTTGAAGGTTTAAGAGTATTCGGATGTAGAGTGTCACAGTGTAATGCAGAATATGTTTCCTGACACTGCGCAACCTTATGCCCGAAATCTTAAACCCCAGGTGCGTGATACCGGGCAGACCCTGGAGCCATTTCTCTTGCTGCCCGTTGCTGTGCCGTGTAAGCCTTAGGCAGCGATGTAAGTAGAAGCACCATCACCCCAAAATCCCCAACACATAGCCAAACCTTATAAGCTAAACTCGTAGAGCTTGAAACGATGAGCATTTTAGACGCCCTGACAATCCGTTTGCTTTGAAACCCTCAACCTAGTCCAAAGCCCTAGCCCGTAGACCCGAAAGCCCCAAACCCCACGGCTGAACGCCCGAAAACCCGACCAGACCCTGCAACTCGCAAAGGTCACCAACCTCATTCCGGATGTTTTGTTCGTCATGATAACGTTGAGGCCGGTCGAAATGACGCATTGTCGGGGGATGCAGAAAGGGTTTGGGAGCCAGATGAAGCAATGATCTCCATAGCCTCGATGTTGAAGCTTTTGTTTTCTTGCAATTAAGTCAGTCGGCATTTTTTTATCAGCCTGAACCACCCCCGTTTTCAAGCGTTTGCTTTGTGATTTGGGTGCAACACAAAGAATTTTCGAAGTGGAAAAGGCCACGGGCACCGGTCGGGTGGCGGAGCGCCCTGAGGTTTACGGTGACTACATATGCACTGCAGTTTGCCGTGGAGACTAGCAGTTTCTGTTCCGGGAGATGCCGACTTTTGCACAATCAAGGCATGGCCTCGGCACGCTGAAAGATGGCTTCCGAGGAACGAGAACTGCGATCGCGACCACCCGTGACATTGAACACCGGTCAACGCAACCTGTCAGCGCCACACTACTTGCCCCAAGCAGCCTTCCCAATAGAATCCCAGCGAGTTCACACTGCCCGGGGCAAACGTGTTTGGCAGACGGAGGCGATGCCACAATGTGCGATGAAGTACGACATGGTGTTTCCACCAAAGAGGTTTCAACGACGGCTCATGGCGATGCTGTCCCGCCGTTGTTCACGTCTCGACATACAGACAACTCAATTAGCGGTGATCGATTTGCAACGACACCCGCATCTCACAGGGCATGCGGTCCGTGGAAGTTTTGCTCGTTCTCAGAAAATCACCAGGGGATGTTTGGTGCCGTTTTTGACAAGTAATCCATAGTTTACAGAAGCATGATGGTCCTCCCATCGTTGTACTAAGTACTACATGAAATTCTTGGGAGTTCATGGCTCTTTCACAACAAGGCCGGAACACAGGGCATAGACTAAGGTGGTGGGAGCATGCCAAAGCAAGAACCATGGGAATGCAAAGCTGAAGCATGTTGGAGCACAAAACCCAGAAATGGGATGAGTCGCTCAAATCTTTCGGAGACAATACTAGAAGATGTGAGGCACAGGATCTTGTGTGCAGGCTTATCATCATTTCAATTCCCTGGTTCCACCAACTGTTCAACGCTGATCAATATACCAGCGCCTTCTTGAACGCACCACGGCGTCTGCACAGACCCGCCCGGTTCTGACAGGGTCGTCTACACCAACATCAAGGAGATGATACCCGAGCATCAGCAGCAGAAAGGTGGAAGGGGCACAGGCAAGAGCAGCGTGTCGAGGATCGAGGTATAAGTATAAGCTTGTCTCATTGAGGAGCAACTGCAACTGCTAATGGGCAGGTTTCCTGTGAGGCGGCAGCACGAGTGTAGAGCTTTGCACTCTATCGTTGCATGGTGCGTGCTGATTTTGACCTGGTGACTTGCTACACGCATCTTGCAACACTAAGCTGGCAGCCTGCTCCGCTCCAAAAAGTTTGGAGGATGCCGCATGGCTGAATGCTTGAGAGAGATGCTCTCAGCTCAAGGCGATAATGGCTGGCCTGGACGGCTTCATGAACTACTGGAGCTTCTGGAAGGCTGCAGGGTGTCGGCCTGTTCTCAGATTAGGCTATGCTCAGCACCTCTTCACCTTCGGTGACCGTGCTACTGTGCTAGGCGACCGACACTGCTTGTGTGATCAGCCAGTGGAAGATTGTTGAGACAAGTAGCCGTAGCTCAGAGCTCATGGCTGATGAGCTGATGCTGTCCGCAGCTGCGCCTGTTCAAAGCCTGACTGTCGAGGTTCTGGAGTGGATTTCCCTGATTTTCGGCGGCGTCTGCTTCGGGATGTGGTGCCTTTGCATGACAGCTGCGCATTCCCCTGGTTGCTTCTGGGAAGATTGTTGGGCCCGCAGCAGCCTTGCAGACTGTTCGTCTGTAGCAGTTCGCCATCCCTGCATGCAGGGTGACGGTCTTCTTTAAGATTACCATCGACCTCCCTGCGGCCCTGGAGACGCTGCCCAAAGGACGGAGAACTTCAGCCTCGGTTTGGGTTTGGGTTTGGAGTTCAGGATTCGGGCGCAAGCCTTGCAATCGAATGTCACCTGTGCTTGAAATCCAGGTGATGCCCATCACATTACTATTACTCCTGGGATGAGAAGTCTTTTGTTGGATAGTTCGGATCCTGCCAAGTTCACCTGCCAGAGGAGAATTCGATCGGCAAGTCCGGCTGAAGGGGGCTTTGGAGGAAAAGAAACTGGCCTACTTGACCTTCCAGGAACTTGAGGCAAATGGCCTGAGAGAAAGGTCTGACGTCAGACACCGTTGATGTCTTTCTCTTTTGGCTTCACTGCACTTTGAAGCTGAACCCTGGACGGAGCTTCTGTGCGTGTCAAGAAGAGCAGCTTTCCGGAAGAGCACAATGCAGGGTCAGGATCGGAGAGCTACTCCGACGGGAAGCTTTAATACTTTAATCAATTGCGATTTCGAAGCCTGCCGGACCCCATTTACTTATAACACCGCTCAAGCCCCTGCAGGCCATAATGAGTCTCGGCGAAATTGAAGAGAAGCTCAATGTCATCATGACAGCCCCTGGCCGGGAAAGTTCTATCGTCGACTTGGTAGCGGCCACACTGGCACTGACCCCCACTTGGAGCTATTCGTCTTACTGTAGACTGCGATTGCAATTCTTGCAATTACCCGCGCTGTTACGCCGTGACGTGGAAGTCTCAGCGGTCGGGGTGGTAGCAGAGCAAAGTTTCGTGTCTCAGTGGGGTCATGGTTCAGAGCGGCGAATGTTTTGCATGACCTGTTTCACGGAATCAGCCTGAGTGCCAAGTTAAGGAGCTTCCCACTCATTGCTGTCATGCCTTCTAGTTCAGCCGTCGTGTCGCTGAGATTGGAAACTCCATCCGCGACGACTCCGAGCTCATGCGGAATATGTTCGCCTTGAACTTTATGGTGGCTCGTAAACCAGCAAATATTATCAAAGTCGGCTTGGCAGTGACAACGTAGCTCAGTCAGTCGCGACGTGTTCAGCAATGGCGGCTGGCAGCTGGCATTGCCGTCGTTCCTAAATCTGCCATTGTTTGAGATTAGTTTGTTTCCCATCTTTAGCAACGGCACGGAAGGAGCCCGGACTGTTCTGAGCCCGTGGCTCGCCGGTTCGCACAGAGTGCGATTCTTGGCTGTCCAGTTCCGCTTCTCCTTGAGGTCGTGGTCTTTCGCTTCTTCAAGTCCTTTCAGGCTCGCGTTTCTGGACTTCTCCGAGGAAGGGGTCTCTGGTGCGGTGCAAATTGCAGTGCCCTGCTAGGCCAACCCTTGGCTGGACATCGTGGTTCAGACTTTGGTGCACTGCACGCCCAATGTGGTGCCTGGGCAACACACGGTCGGATGCGAATTTCGCAAGCTGTGCTAACCAGCATGATACGGGTCCGGTCAAAATTTGCTTCTAGTTCACCACTGATAGCATGCTAAGTTGGGGCCATGGACGTCCGGCACTGGTACATGCTACTAGGGGAATAAGGAACTGGTGCTGACAATTCCAAGTCGTAAGTCTGGGCGGTGCGCCTGCGAACCCGTGGCATGAACCCTACACCCGCGCTTACTTCTGTCATCTTCATGAAGCATTTGTTTTGCAAAGCTTTGGCTTCAGGCACACTTTTTCCTGGTCTTCTCGGCCGTCTTCACGTGCTATGCCTTCGCGGGCCACTTCCTGCTGGGGAATGTCTTGAAAGGCGTGTGCACATTGATCTAACGGTCCTTGTCTTCGTATAAAACGACCTCAAGACGGAAAGTCATGGGCCCGGGGCTGATTGCTATGGGTCCGCGAGGGGACAATGAAAATCCATGAAACTGTCGCAACAGACTCGGGGCATGTCAGACTTGTAAAGTTGTAAAAGACATGTTATCATTCCGCAGGCAGGTCCCGAGTCCCGAGCCCTTCATCGCACCATGTCGCAGCCCAACCGGCCTCAGTGTGAGAATGTGTCAGTTTTTGGAAATCGTAGTATTAGTAGGTTCTCTGCGGAAAGATCCGTCAAAGAAAGCCGGCGAGGCTTCTCAGGGCCATGACCCGCAACAAGCAACAAACAACACCATCGCCGCCGCCAACAGCAACGGCACCAGCAAAAAGCACCAGCACCGGCACCGGCACAGGGACCGGCAGCAACTGTAGCAGCAGTAGCAGTAGCAGCTTCCAGGAGCATGTTGGCTTAAGGCTTAAGTTTAAAGGTTTCCGGTGTCGGAATGAGGATTTCAGTTTAGGGGTCAACAGTGCTAGGGCCGCTAGGGCCTGGGCGAGTCTAGAGCCAGCCTGCAGTCCCGGAATGAAAACTCTGAGCCAGGCTACTCAAATGCTCCGTCCGCCTTGTTCTCGCGCTATCGGTCGAGCGTGGGCGCGGCAGAATTACAGGACGTTCGCAAGCATTGTCGTGCTAGCCGTAGACAGTGAACCGGGACGGGAGGCTTTGCAAGTGCTTCAACTCCGGTCATCGAGACCTTGCGGTTCTGCTTTCGCGGGCCTTAAGGGCTTTGCAGCCATGCGATGGATCGGAGCAAAATCAGTGCGTCGGAAAGCTAGACTGCCTGGGTCCATGCACCTAGAATGCGAACAGGGTTAAAACGATTTTGGCTTTTGCATGACAGCATGCGTGGATCCTCTTGTGCTCACTGGGTCAGCGCCCTTTCAGGAGCTACCAATCGCCCAGCAGGCTGTGGGTGTGCAAGTCACTGCCCAGTGAACATGGTTTCATGTCGGTGCGCAACTGCCAGCGGCTTTCGTGAAGCAAAGTGGACTCTAATCTGATTGAAGGTCTTGGGCTACACCTGGGTGCCTTGGGCACAAAGTCATTGGTATGTATAACTGGCAGGATCTGGCCTCTTCGGCATCCGCCCCACAGGCAACCCTGTGCTTTGATGGCCGAGTCCCGAAGTTTACACCGGCCGTGTGATCCCAGGTGCTGTCATACCAACTCCTGGTGGGCTCACTCATCTTGAGCATGCTGTGCCATGTCCGGAGAGCAAGGGATGGCAGGGGCCAGCGGACCACCGCTGAAGCGTTCTTGAAGCGCCACCTCAACTAGACCAACCTCCCTGGACAAGGATTGGAATCGTTTTTGGCTCCTACTACGCGGTGCAGTCGGCGACCCGCCGGCTTCCAAGTGGGTGTCGAAGTGGGACATGCCATATGCTGAAGGGTGACAGAGCCCAGTCCCTTCTGAGGCAAACCTATGACTCTGTGGACGCAGGCGCCTGGCAGGGATCAGGAAGAGCGTTGAGAGAAGGGCGCGAAACGTACTTGCCGAGGTGCGGAAGGCATTTCAAACAGCGGCAGAGACCCGCAGTTACCTAAGCCTCTGGAGCTTGTGTCCTGGCACATCATTGGAGCTGGATGCCGTAGTACTAGACCAGCACGGGATGGCGAAACCAACAGGACCGACAACAGCGACAATCTCGGAATCTCAGGATTGTGCTAATGGAGGATGATGCTGCTTGGTGGCAGAGTCGGTGCCGTGCGCAGGCATACATAAGTCCTGAGCGAGAAGTGGTGAACCGACATCAGATCAGTTCTGTTCTATCCACATCCTGCCGTCGGCACCCTTTCTTCGACCATGGTGCATTTTCAGTGTCAGCAATTGTGTTATCGTGGATTCGGGTCCCAGCTGGGCTGCTGTCTGCAAGTCGTCTTTGGTCGCAACCAGTCAAATCTACATATTGACCGCCATTGGCTCATTTATTTGTGCAAGGACTACCCAGCCCATCCCAACAAGATCGCCACGTCGCAGTCTTTGAAGAAGGCCTTTGAGAAGGAAAAGATGTCACGGCAGAGCCTTGGTTCACGATGCTGTTTGTTGAGCCGTGCTTGTGCAATCATTCTCGGTAAGCGACGCGGGCGACTCACTTGAAACGAGCCGTTGTGGAGCACACAGGCCCAAGAGCAGAGGTCCAACAACAGATGCATGCCTGCGAGTCTGCATGCAGCTGTTTTAAGAGAGGGAGGGAGGGAGAGAGAGAGAGAGCGAGAGAGAGAGAGAGTGAGCGGTTCCACCGTGGGGGGCCCCTCCGTGACCTCTCTCCACACTTCTTCTTTGCCCCCCCAGGGGACAACCAACTTGCCCTTTTCTCTCCGCCTGCCTCCCTTTCTTCCGACGCATTGCTGACAGGGGAGTTCGGCACCCTTGCGCTGCAGCTCGCGAAGGCCCTGTACCGTGAGATCGGTGAGTTCAGTTCAGGAGGGCAACCGCAGCGGGTCGACTTGCTCAGGGACGCCGTCAATAACTAGCTGAACGATATCGGCGGCACTTCCTATCCTCGCCTTCCGGGGAGCGATTCCCGACTACTAGGACGGGTCGTAAGAATACCCTCGGTGTGCATCGTGCCACTTTCTGCAGGACACCGAGCGCAATACCTTTGCCTACACTATGGCTCCTAAAAGGGGAGATACCCCCAAGGCCTTTCAACGGGGATACCCCCAAGTGCTTGCCATGTGCGAGGGGCCCCTCCTCCATGGCGGACATGAGCGCAAGGACCCGACGTGTGTACTGCACGGATTTACTGGCACCACCCCGAAGGAGCTTGGTTCCTATATCTTCCAGCAGCATATCGACTCCGAGGTTCAAAAAATTCTTTTTGGCGGGGACCCTTCCTCGAGCTCTACGCCCAAGGCAGCTGGTCCAAGGTTGGCACCGGCACCAGGGGACGCACCCCGTGCTGCAGCAGAAGAGGCCCAGGAACCGTGCCAAAAGTGCTTCAAAGGCGAATTCACAATTTGCAAACGAGATCCACAACAGATCACGACAGTTACAGGTGGAGACACCTACAGTCCAGGAAGAGGAAGAGAAAGTGTCTGGTGCGCTACTGGAGGACCCCCTCCAACAGCTCTTCGGGATCCCCCACCGTCCCCGCCTTGGCCACCGACACGAACGCCAATCCGCCATGGCCAGCGCCCCTGCTGACCTCGTACCTCCACCTTTACAGACAACTCAGGGCGACTTCAGCTCCGGAACCTTGGGCGCGGTCCCCAACTGGTCCCGAGTAAAACCGGTCACCTTTCGACCCTGACCGACACCAACGCCCTGCTCCGCCCCACTTACGCGATCAAGGAGAACCACGACCTGTGCCCGAGAGCCTTTTGCTGACGGGGGGCCACTGCAAGCTCCTCCACCTCCGGACAGCAAGGATGCTTCCACGGAGGCGACCTCGCAATCGGCTGCCGTCACAATGAGGACCCGGTGAACTACTGCCAGAATGAAGGTGTGCCCGGCAACGACAACCTCGATCTGGGGGACGACGACCCTGGGGAGCAAGCTCAAAATGTCTGGGAGTTACTGGAACCCCTGCCTTCGGGGTGGGAACGTGGTGAGGATTTTACCTACGGATTGCATCCCTCCACGGACGTGTTCGATGACCTGTCGCATGACGATGACAACAATGCCGATGACGCCCTGATCCTTGCAGGATCAGATGATCCAGAGCTTGACGAGGCTTGTGAAAAAGGAGAGCCAGAAGAACCCGATCAGCCGTCGAGCCCAGACCTTGACGATGGGGTGGAAGCAAACATAGGGGTGGCTCCCCCTGAACCTTCAGGACCTCCACCTGCCCTTACAGCTCCACAACGGGCCAGACTTCACGCTCTTCTACAACAGCGAGATCCGCGGGGGCGAGCCCCGTAAGACTTGCATGAACACTCCATAGATGCTGAGATGTGGAAGGCATACAGAAAGGCCATGAAAGAGCAGTACTGACGGCATCGTAAACGAGAACGAGCATTTGGTACTTGGGCAAAGGACAAACCAAAAGCCGCAGCCAAGCCCAGCCGGGGAACTGCCCGAAGAGCCGTCCGAGATCTCCTTTGCCCAGACGGAGAAGTGCCCCAACCGCCAACAGGGGGTCACCTCTGCCACGACGTCGCTGCCTACTACCTGAACACAGTGAGCAGGGTGAGATCTGAGAGAGGCCTCGAGTTGCGGGGGAATGTACAGGCAGGTACCTTCCGCTCAAGACAAACTTTTCGTCATCTCGTCTTTCGCTTTTCGGGCAGTGGCTTGCACGTGTAACTCATTTCTCTCCAAAGGCTGTACAATCTCTCCATCCTTTTCAATGCTGACAAGCGGGAAACCCCATAGGAAGTTTTCTTTCCTGTACCACAAGACGGGCCGCCGGAGCCTACCCAATCACATTTGCCGTGCCCCCGCTCGGGGCTTCAATTCAATGCCACTCGCCCTGTTGCAAGCAGCTTGGCACGGGGCCCTCTCCTTCTGCCTTTCGCCGTCATGTCAACTTTCCTCTCGGAGAGCCGCCCCTTGCCCAGCTGCTTCTTTTTTATGGCACCTCGATTGCCCGACACGAACTCCAGAAGCCTTGTGGAGCTCTGCGTTTTCCACCAACTGTAGCATGATGCCTTGGTGGTGTTGCTTAACTTTCCAGTTTGTCCTCCGCAACGTACGGGGGCGCACTTGCGCGCGGGCAGGGGAGTCTCTCTCCTGTCCCTAGCCCTGGCGAAAGAAAGAGAGAGAGAGAGAGAGACAGAGAGAAAGAGAGAGAGAGACAGAGAGAGCGAGAGAGACAGAGAGAGATGTAAAGTTGTTTTAGGGCTCGAATTGCCTGTAGTGTCAGGAACAGGGACAGGAACATCCGGTCCCAGCACCATAGGTGCGACTTTTTGGGAGCCATTGGGAAGTCCGTGGGCTCACCTAGCTGGCACCGTGCCACTCGTTGGAAAACAAAGAAGGCGGGCCCCTTCACAAGCCCCTTACCAAGTGCCAGAGGCGGGCGCTGCTGTTCCACCACGACACACCGCCAAACATTCGAGACCTTCCACAAAGACAGCAAGACGGCGAGGCGAAAAAGGTGAACAGTCCGACCAGTCGGGCCAAATGCTGTCATGATGGCAGCAGCCTTGTCAGTACGTGACATGCCATGCTCCACACGTCAAGAATCACAACAGACGAGCTGGCCGCACCTCAGGACGCGAAGTAGTTCTTGACACTGCCAGGCATATTCTCCGACCTGCAGGCAGGACTGGCAACAACAACTACACGACCACAATGTTTCTTCTCTGATTTGGTCACAGAAACCAGGTTTCCGACCTCTGCTGAAAGTGGCCAGCTTTATCCACCAAAGACACGGACCTCGGCAAGCAAGGCAAGCGGCACGCAAGCACGTTTCATCTTGACAGCCCCAGCGGTGTTTGTTTTTAATCACGACACAGCGAGGCGAACCTCCTAATGGCTGGTCATCATCATTCATTGACTGTGAAACAACTGGGTCAAGAAGGCGGATCGGATGCACTTGCACGTCTGTCTGGCCTGCTAGGGTTTGTCACTTCCGCTGTCCTCCTCCTCCTCACCATCATCCTCTTTTTCGGTGTGTGGATCCGCATCTTCAGCATCGGCATAGGCATCCAATTCCGACCACAGGAGTGGTCGACCGGCGAGGTGCTTCTTGGCCGCCTCGAGGTGGATGTGGGAGGCCAAAACTTCCTGTGCGCCTCGTTCCAGGCCAGGCCTGAGTAGTGCTGAGCTCAGAAGACTAATAAACAATGAAATAAGGCAGCCACCGCACTTCAGCAGCAGGAAACTACCAACCAGGCAGAACAAAGGTTTATAAGACTACTACTCACAGATTGCCACCCGGAAACCAACGTAGCGAACGGACCGAGTTAGACAGGCCAAGGACAGACCGCATCCAGGGGTGAAATCCACGACAGCTTTCGGCTGCATTGCTGCCAAGACTTCCAACCACCACCCCACCGGGTTCTTCTCACGCCAAAACAATGGCAGTTCCTTCGCAGATCTCCACGACCCGGGTTTCTCCGAATGGGACGGGGCGAGACATGGGAGCAAAATGGTTCTGGATACCAATACTAGCGTGGAGCGTGCAATGTGGCTGGGAAGGCACCTGGGAAGCACCCTGGCAAAGGACGCGAGGAGGGCCACGATGCGTCAGTCGGAGTTTTCCCGATCACCGCCCAATTCCGAAAAACAAAGCCAGAGCCAGCAAGCCCAGAGTCGGCTGCAGGGTCCTCGGCAGACACAGATCTTAGCGAGCTCTCAATGTGGCGAGAAAGCCGGAAACCAGACTACAGAAGCTCCTGACGGACCACACAAGCATGGAGGACATGTGGCAACGGTATCATCTGGTAGATCACAAAAAAGGATACCTTCGAGAACGAGCCACCTCGAAGCCATGGAAATGTCCGCCCACGACACTGAGATTGCACGCAAGGGGCAAGAAGATGCCAGGGAGGCGGTCTGTGCTACGGTGCTAAGCGAAGTGGCTGCAGAAGACGCGGAGACGAAACCTACCATGGACACGGAATAGGATGCCATGCTGCAGGATTGGGAAGCAGAACAGCGAGGAATGTTCTACGCTGTGCTCTACAGGATCAACAGCTACAGCACCCACGCGAAAGCGAGCCGGGAGGTGCAGCTGGTGCGCCGGCAGCAGAGCTAGGCAATACGGGACCTGCCGCGCATGCAGCAACCTTCACTGCCAGACCAGATGGAAGTGTGGGTACTTCGAATCCGTACTCAAGCCATCTTCCTGGCACACAAGCCAGGGTGGACCCCTACCTAGCTTCCTCTCCTAGTACAGCTGTCCCCACAGCGACAGTTGCGGTGGCAGGCGAGCGAAGGACATCGCCCATCCATCCGGTGCAAAGAGACCTGAGCCTTGTCCGCACCTTACATCTACAGAAGCACCTCGACAAGGAATGAAGGCTTGCCACCCCGGCTGGACGTTCAGAAGCAAAGATTGCCTTGGCCGAGGCCAAAGCTCAGGCGGCCCAAGCAGCCCAGGCCGCCCAGTCGGCCCAAGACACTCCTCACATCACTCCAGAACAGCATCCAGCCCTGATCAGCACCACGATTGTCGTCTCTGACATGAGGCCCTACGAGAAGAATCCTGGCAGTGCCTGCCCCCCCTTCCGGTTGTCAAGGAAACTTCGTTGGGGAAGTCTTTTGACGACGCGTCCGTTGCTAGCGGATGTGCCTCGTTCGAAGCGTGGGCGACGGTATCGAGCCGATTCTTCTGGTCTCACTCCCCTTGCTTAGTTGAGTTTTGTTCCTGTGCTTCGGACCCAGGTGAATCGCTCTTTTGGCACCTTTTTCCTGGTCAAGACCATCCACTGTTTCGCAGATACCGATCCCAAAGTACTTTCAGTCCGATCCCCATTCCTTTCTTCCATTGCCGCCCTTGGGCGGAAGATTTGCCCGGTCCTCGTCAGCCATTGTTCTGCCGTTTTTCTAGCCTTGGGGCCCTCATGTGCAGTTGTTGCAAACACCAGTTAGGAGCCTGCATACGTGCATCGGTCGCATCCTGATTTCTGAGGTGTCGTGCTGCGAATTTTCTTGCTCGCCATAGGTTGGATCTTATTCCACCGTGATAATTTTCGATGAGTTGGATGTTCCCTGCTGGATTGCCCAACACCACAACTGCCTCTCGCCGGGTTACCTTAGTGGTTTAGGACCTCATTCCACCTTAAGTCGGGGTTTTCTGTGCAGGGTCTTTTTAAGTGACCTGGAGAAGCCAGGAGCACACAATACGTGCACGGGGGCACCCGCCCTGATGTCTGAGGTCTCTTTTTGTGCATTTTTCTACCCGCCTTCCCCTTGCTGGGTCTCCGCAGCTGCCCTGCCATTGGGCCCTTAGATACCATAAAAAATCCTTTCTCCTTAGGTCTTGCGCTTTCGTGTCGCGTTCTTCCTAGCGACCGCGAGCAGCCAGGAGCGCGCAATATGCGCATTGGCCATGCAGGGACCGAAGCCCAGATCTCTGAGGTTCCACCTTGCGCATTTTTGTGCTTGCTACGCCGCCGCGGCAGCCGCCCCTTTTCGGATTTCCCAACAGTGCAGCTGCCCTGCTCCGAGCCAGCCTAGTGGTTTAGGACTTCCCTTCCCTCTAAGTCCGGAGTAAAGTTTTCGTGCAGCGATTTTCTACGAGGCCCCGCGAAATCGCGCACAATGCGTGCATCGGTCGCTCAGGGGCACGAGCCGCCACGAGCCCTGATTTCCGAGGCTGTCTTTCACAAGACCTTTTGCCAGCGGTCCGAGGATCCGACCATCGTCGTTCTCTTGACGCACAATCCTCTGTATCTTGTGAAGCAATAAGGGCGTGGGATTTTGGGGTATTTGCCTCTTTGTGAGAGGTATTTCTATCTGTAGTGCACAATGTGTGCGCGACGAGGTGGACCATCATATTCAACCCTCTTCCTCTGGCGGATTCATATGTGTACGGCGCGGATCTCGGACGTGACGCCCCTGCATCCTGGCAGCAGCCTCCGCCAAGCCGTGCGTGCCCCGTGGCGCTGCCGGTCTTGGCTGCGTTAGGTTTCCTTGTCCGAGTGTGCTCCCAAACTGTGTGGTCGGAACATCAAGCTCGATCCGTTGGCTGCCTTGCCTTGCTTGCTGCCTTACGGCTTCCGATGGGAATGCTCCTTCGCCAACTTGGCATTGGACGCTCGCCTGTTGGCGGCAGGTTTTGCTTCCGCTTTGTCGCGGATATTCCTTCTCACATCTGTTTTTTTGGTTGCCGGGCACGGACCGTACATAAGACCCGGGCCAAGGACCACACCGTGAGAAGGGCCCACGCTGGCTGCGCCGGCCGCTGCCGTTACGGTCGGTTTTGTGCAACCGTGCTTTGCTGGCCGGGTGCTAGGTTTCTCTCGCCTTCCGTGTGCTTTAGCAGGTCCAGGACCTTGGATGCAAGCCTGCCGATCCACTTGGCAGTATGCCTGGGCCAGCCCGGGCGATGTTCATTCTTGAAACGGTGCCCATGGTTCCCACAGCCGACATGACAAAGCCGTTGAAGAACAGGTCCTGCCGGAATGTGAGGTGCGCTACCTTGGTACCACGCTTTCGACGAGGCATACGAGGACCAGCCTCCATCAACATTTGAGGACCGCGCTCCTATCGACGAGAAGTGGATTGGCTGAATCGTGTATACTTCATTCGTGCATCCTGTGCCAGTATAAATCAGTTCGGGACAGGGCCCCAAGGCCACACTCAACCGGGCAGCGTGGGGATCGATGAAGATGCAGGCCCATCCCAGCAACGGTCCAGAGAGATGCTTTCGCCCAGAAAGTATCCGATGTCGGCCAAAGCAAAGCCTAGGGCATGTTCCCTATGCTGAGAGGCTTGTGTGCTTTTGGGGCAGGCTCCATTGGGGAAAGCACAAAGGTGCCCGAGCTCACCGGACGAGGCCAGTGTGTGGCCGCACGGACATCTGTGTTGCCGACTGGTGCAATCTGCGTTGGATAGTTCTGGATTCCCGTCACTTCCAATGCCGGCAGGAGAGCATCAAAGGAGCGAGTTGCACGCAACGGGAGTGTTGCATCAGAGGCCGGGGTGAGATCCTCCGGCGCACCCACCAAAACCGGGGTGAAATGCTCGACTAAGGTTTCCACCAGCTTAGCGGCGAAGAACATGGCAGGGCAGTCCTCCTGTTGTGCACTTTGTTCCAGGAGCGTTTGTATCTGTCCGGCTTCGTCACCGACGGATCGTCGGTGGTCTCCGGCCCGACAGGGGGTAGGTGTGACAGAGATGCGTGCAGGGCTCTGTGTTGTCCCGAGCATAGAGACCAAATTGGCTGCGTCGAAGGGCCGACAGGTCTAGCATACCACCCAGGTCGTGCGCAACTCCTAGCCAACCAGCTCTTTCAGTACGGTGTCAACATAGCCTGCCTGCAGGAAACGCGAGGTGAACAAGAATTCCTGCGGACGACCAGGGCATTTTTGAGATTCTGTTCTGGTGCTTGCAAGGGACAATGGGGCACCGAATGGTGGTTCCGGGAGGCCATGGCCTGCTGGTCTCCGCCAAGCACGCTACCGTCTCCTGTCGAGAACCACTATTTGCCGTGCTTCTGGCGGAGCCCAGACGACTCTTCATACGCCTCGCTTGCAGTGGTGTGTGCTTTGTGTTCATTGGGCTGCATGCGCCGGGCGCCGCAGCGGGCCACCGAAGCAGCCGTGCTTTCTGCATGGTGGTGCGAAACACACTCTTTCGTCCGGGCGCATGCCAGAGACCACCCGAATGCCGCCATCGGGAGTCTCCAATCTGCCTACTTTGGCGATTGTGGAGCAGAGCAAGACTGTACAGAAAAAAAAAGATGGGCCGGGAGAGGCCTTACATGCCATCCGGGAATTTGATGTTTGCCTACCCATTACGGAGGACCCTGTGCATACAGCGGCGCATCACACCTACGCGCAGAAGAGGGGAACTAGACTTTGCAGGCCGGATTTCCTTGGAGTCCCCTTTCCAACGACTATGCTACCTGGGTGAGCTCGTGCATGCCGGTCCTCCAGAGCTCCGGGCCGTTGTCAGGTCCGATCGACGGTACGCCCAACAGCTTCAAGAAGCATTGACGTGGTTACATTCCTGGACTTATGCCCCATTGTAACCTGGCATGACCTGGCATGACTGGCTTCCCTGTTGGGTAGCTATGGGAAGTTCAAGGGCGCAATCAAGTGCGCCGGAGAGCTTGATATATGCCGGCACACCGTTGTTGCTGCGTTGTCTGGGCGACACCGAGCCCTGATTCAAGTGTGTGGCAGGGCTAGACCTGACGTGCCCCCACAAGCTGCGCGCAGCTTTACCGAGGTCTGCATACCTTGTAGGAGTGCATTTAAATGTCTGTTGTCGTGGGCTGGGCACGCAGCCAGGAAACATGGATACCGCTCACATGTTTTCCTCTGTGCGCAGTCTGCCACATGTCTTGCGTGTGGACGCCAGTTTTCATCCATCGGCAGGCTGCGTCGGCACCTCACTGCCCGTGCTCAGTGTGTTAATTCTTCGGGGAGCTTCACCCCGGCTGAGTCTCCCAGTGCCGAAAGGCAACTTGACTTCACCCCCCAGGCCATGCCGCAGCCTTTGGAGGGGGATTGCCATGTTAGCGGTACGTCTGAAATATTTTCAGGGACTTGAAAGCCAGCGACCCTACCGATGAAACTGGAGCATGGGACTTAGTTGCTTCTTACGTCGCGCCCGTGTCAGTCCTCCGCAGTACTGTTCAAGCCTGGGCCGGTTCCGATGCAAAATGTCTCGTCAGGCATGCGACGGCTGCCAACCTTTTGCTTCTCCTTGATGTTGACCTTCTTGAGACCATGCCCAACCAAGCACGGCATTGCGTGCATTTCCGGAGGACAGCCTGCCGCCGTGGGAAGTCCCTAAAAGCGCCTTTCGTCAACAGTGGTGAGGTTCAGGCTTTTGACCTCGTCCCAGCGCCCACAGTGCACCTAGACCCTTCTGGCCCCGTAAGCATGCGGCTCCGTGAGGCAAGGGTGGATGTTAGCTGGCTTGAAGCAGGATGTAGCAAGCTCGCAGGTCGCTATGATGCTAAGCACGATTTGCGAGAAGCTTGTTGTCCTTCGTTGCAACGGCTTGGAAAGAGCTCTGCGACCTGCAAGCCTTTGGCTGCGCCAGGCTGGGTTTGTCCTTGACGTTTACGGCGTCGCATTCCCTAGCGACTAGCTTCCCTCTTTGGTTTGCCACTTTTTCAGTTTGAATTCGTTTGCGAAGCGAGCACCCGAACCGGGCTCTACTGCTGAGAATGAAAATGTGACGGTTTTTCCACCACGGCCGGGCAGCATGCTTAAGCACCCTGCTGCTGCCGTTCGCTCGCACCAAACGGGGTGTGCGGGAGACCCCCCCAGGCCCGCAGCACGAAAGAAAGAGATGTAGGTGCAGAATATAAAATTCTGGCAGTTGGGGCTTCTTACCACTTTCTCTAACTGCAAACTACCTTCAACTTCGATCTCGTGAGCGGTTCTGTCAGATGACGAACTCGAGACCTGGCCTGTTGACGAGTTAGAACGGACATAGCTGGAAAAACTCACTTAGGAACGCCGAGTACTTGATTCGCAAGAGCGTGGAGTTCCTCAAGGAAGCCGGGTAGCCATGGGCCACCACCGTTATGTTGTCGGCAACACGGCACGGTCTTTTCGGGATGGCTGCTTGCGATCCGTGCTTATGCAGCAGAAAAGTTGTCGCTCTTGGAAACGTAGTGAGACGGGCGTTTTGGAGCTGGAGCTTGCCGTGCATCCCGACACACATCGCCCAAAACAGAGTATAACGTTCCCTGGTTGCCTTTCTGCCCGGAGGACCGAACTGACAATCCCGAGTTGGATCTTCCGGATGCGGTGAAGATCATAGGTAACAGTGCGGGCCCCAGAGCGGTGCGTGATGGCGCGTGAATGGCGGAAGATCGGCACACATCGGCGGGTGGAAGTAGTAGCTTTACGGGCCTCATGTAGAGTGTGCAGGGAGTTGCAGTTGGGAATCGCGCACGGTAGAAGAGAATAGAAAAGATGTTTGCAGGTAGTGAGCTCTTAGTGCTTCGCGGGTTTCCTTCCTCTACGCGGCAGCATGTGCTCTGTGGCACTGTAAGCCGTGGCCCGGCGTCGTCTTTTTCCCCCCTCGCAGTGGCACGTCGTCAGCAGCAGTACTGCTGCTTGAGCAGAATTGAGCATGTTGCTTACCTGGTGAGGTTGAATTGGAAACGTTGATGCTTACGGGTGTCATCAACGTTGGTTGCAGCATAGTGCCCAGGTCACAACCTTTGCCAGAGACTTCGCTGCATCGTTGTTTAGGCAAAACACTTTTTGTGGGCAAGGAGTGTGCGTTTGAGGCTTGGCTGATGTGTTCGTTTTCCAGGTGGTTCCAGATGTTTTTGTAACACTGTTCAGATGCCTCGAGTGGTTCGTTTCTCGGATCACATCAGTCTCTAAGCCAAGCCGACAGAAGCCGCAGTAGGAATAAGTTAAGCTGATCAGAGCAGAACCTGGTTGCCCTCTTCTTCACTTTGGCTACCATGTTTAGCATCGGCCAGATTACATCGTCGAGTCAAGGTGTCCATTACGACTCCCCTGGGATTCTGCCAAAGCATGCTGCATGACCTTAGACTGCATCCGATGTCACTTAAGGAAGCATGAGGAGTTTCTTCAACAGTCCCACAGCATTCTCTGCGACAACCTGGGCAAAAGTCCGGGCGAAGAAGGTGCTCAAGAGGGTGTGGGAGCGTGTTCTCACGACTGGGTACCGAACGGTAGCTTCAGTTGGGAGAGCTGCCTTCTGGGATAAAGGGGTTGGAGGAGGCTTGCTGCATGTCGCTGCAGCCTCATATACCATCGGGTAAGCCTAAAGGCAGCCACTGATTATGAAATGAATGCGGATGAGTAGCAGCGTGGCAAGACGACATGTAGGTGTCTGCATGTGCCAGAAGTTTTGCCACTTGAGAGCTGGACCTGCCATGAATGGCATGAGGGAGAAGCATCCCGGGGCATTTTGCAGAGGATCAAAGTCCGTGCATGGGAGTCAATTCTAGGCCTCTCGATATCGTGTCATGATTCCACAGTAAGATGCTTGGATCCTCCTTAAAAAGATTCTGATTTGAACATTAAAGCATGTGTACTTGAAATCCGTTCGGTACTGACGTTAAGTTGAATCATGCAACTTGATGATTGACAGTCTTCTTGAGTAGGTGCAGGCTATCAAGACTTGTCCTTTCTTCGAAACGGTGATATGCCTCTCTGTGTCCGTGAGGTATGCCAGGGCCGGTCGGCCTTGTGCAGCGACCCGAGGAACCTCCTGCAGAGGCAGGACTCAAGCTGCACAGAAAACTTTGGAAGGTTTAGGGTTTAGGGTTTAGGGTTTAGGGTTTAGGGTTTAGGGTTTAATGACAGAAAGCGCTCCAATGCCTCATAAGCCTTGTGTGTGCAATCGCTCATCTGTGAAGCAACGTAGTGATTCAGAAAGCCAATGCAGGCAGCATAGTCTTGCAATGCAGTGAGTGTAGCGGCGTAGCGTTCTAAGGTTTCACCATCCCGGACATGCATTCGAGGTCCCTTCCTGAGGCAACCATCACGTGCGAAGCATGGGAAGCAAGGTAAGCCCACCAGGATCAGAATGGTCTCTTCAATGAACATCTAAGCTACAAGCCCTGCATCCCCTGCGGCAGCTGTTGCAACGTTTGGCCAGGTGACAGCGACGGAAGATCAGCTTCCGGCGGACTTGCTGCAGAGAGGCTTGCTGGCCATATCTGTCAGACCTGAGAGTGATCTCTAGACATAGGTGGATCTTGGAGACCTCAGTCCAATAAACCCCAAACATCGACCTTAAACAAGTGCTTCCCCTGCCCGTATCCTCGGAAGCTCAGTTCGATACTTGATCCGCAAAATTCCGCAGTAAAAGGCTTGGAAAACCTCATCTCCATGTTCAACGACATGAAGCATTCCCAAGACGCCTGGCCAAAGTGTGCGGTGCAGTTTGGACGCGGGTTTGACGCGAAAGGTCTGAAGACAGTCTTGTCATGCCGGGTGGTTGCTGTTGTGCAGCTTTTGGCTTATCACTGATCTTGTAAAGGCCTGGCTTTCCATGGCCTTCCGCTGAACCAAGGAGGGCAGCCGTGAAAAGCTCCTCCATTGCTTGGCACAGGACTTGCGAACTCAACCTAAGGTGCACATCCACCAGCTCCATTCGGTTGACCAAATCTCAGACGCGATAGATTAGTATCACACCACAGGTACCAGAACTATCTTGCAACTCAGAGGAGCGCCAGCAGGCAGCCATGCGACGCCATCGGCATCCCAGCGATGATAATTTGGACTGTCTGCGTTTGCTTGGTTGGTCCAACGGCCCAGCTAGCGGCAGAGGTTCGCAGACAGCACAGCGATGTGCAAAGGCTCCAGGGCATCGTGGAGGAGTTCCGTTCCAGGGTCCAGCGCGCTCAGCGTGGAGTGGTGCGGCTCGTTCACTTTATGGGCAGCCCGGCTTCCTGTTTGTGCGTGGTGTGTACGAGACTATCCAGGCCGCACTTGATGCCTGTGGGATGCCTAGCGTTCTGAATGAGGGTGTCCGTGTAATTTTGCTTGATCAGATTGCAGAGACAAGCCATGACAAGCCATAGGATAGCCGAGGTACGGCCGACTTTGGTAGCATTGCACATGTGCCAGACCAGATCGAAAACGACGCTTGCTGTGATAAAGAGTCCAGCTGCCAGTCTTGAATGTAATTGCATCAACGTGTCTCGTTCTGCCGCTTCGCGACATCCATGGGATTGTCAATCTGTCATTGATGCAGCGGCCTCGTGCGCTGACACGAACCTGATAGAGGAGAGGGGAGCCTGAAGCTGTTATCGAGCGTCACTGTAGAAATCCCATCGAAGCCGAGGATGTGATGCGCTGCTTCGGTTCGCGGCCAGCGCTGGCGCGAGAGCAGCTGCAGCCAAGCGAGGCATTGCCATGGCTGGAGCCCATCTTGAGACTGAGTTAGACTATCTGACTATCCCCAACATTCACCTAAACCCTAAAGCCCGAGGAAAAGAGCCTTCCCCAAATCCTAAATCCTAACTCACTTTTCCCACAAGCGGCCTTCGGGAATACCTGGTTTTTGAAGCACGCAGGTCAGCCGAAGCCTAGAAGGGGATGGCATGGGCAACCAGAAAATGCCAGGTACATGTGCGTAGCAGGGAGTCGAACCTCTCTTTGATCTGTTTGACACGAGGAGAGTGGGCTAGGGCCCAAGCAAAGCCCTGGTGCCTTGAGGTTTTGAAGCTGGAGCGGGAATGCCGGCAGATTCAGGAGAAGTTTGCTGCAACCTGGCTGCAGAATCCACAGCTTAGCCCTCAGAAGAGAAGACGACTTCGATTGAAGCCCAGGAGCTGCTGACCGAGTTTTCCAGCCTTGTGGAATGCCAGCCGACAGTTTGGAACATTGCCACAAGCAGCTTGGGGCCCAGGATCCCACAAGATTCTCAGAGAACAAAGTCTTTGCTTTTCTTCAGGTCGTCGCCTCGTGACAAACACGTAGCACAGCGGACCAAAGAAGGCGCCGTTTTCGAAGGCGCGGGGTTGGGCTAGGGCCCCTGGCGAGACTCGGATGCTATGCTCTTGGCTTCCTGCGCAGGCGCTGAGTCTGCCAATGAATCTCCCACCGTCTCCGAATGGAGCATGCGACTCTCAGAATTCAAGAACGCCCATGTCTAACTCCTTCGGAAAACTAGAGCTTGCTGAGATGTGACCGATACTTATTATACGCATGAGATCATGGGATGATGAACGGAGATGCTATCATCAGCCTCCCCGATCGCAACATGAACAAGTTTGATGCTCCATCCATCTGTTATTGGCAGCCTGGACTGTAGATACTGCTCTCAAGGCATGCACGGTCTCCGATCCTTGTGACCGCAGCCTCCAGCTTTCTTGCGAGTTCCCAGCACAACCGTTCGCTCTCAGCCGCTTATCGTGGTCTGACGTGATGCTGCTCGGCCAGTTGGGAGACCACTGAGGATTCAGGCTTCTTTTCAATCTACTCCCTTGTGGGATGGCATGTGATCCGCGACAGACACAGACAGCCAGCTAGCTAGCGGAACGATAGGACCGACAGGACCGACAGAACGACCGACCGACCGCCCGGCCGTCGGTCGGCCGAGAGACAGAAACAGACACACACACACACAGAGACAGACGGACGGACAGACAGACCGACGGAGGGACGGAGGGGCGGACGGACGGACGGACGGACGGTCGGACGGACAGAGAGAGCAAGGAAGAGAGAGAGAGAGAGAGACCGTCTCCCCAGCACAGCCCTGGCGAAAGAAAGAGACCGTAACCATTTTTGGCTCGAGTCTCTCACTTTTGTGGCAAACCGGCTATGACCTGGAGACCTGGTGAGAGGGCTTGAGACCACATGCTGTTAAGTTCGGCTCACGAGGTCCCCTTCACAGGGAACGCGCAAACCCTCATGTGACCTTGGCCCTTTGCTCTGTGCAAATGTGGCCCCGTAGTACATCGGGGCAGCATGCTACCGCCGCGGCCATGATGGCCGACAGAACCCAATGGACTTGAGGACCTGCCGATCACGATAAACTACCCCCACTCCCCAGAAGGCCAAAAGACAACATGCAACAGAGCCCAACAGTCGAGGACCAGCACGAGTGCAAGGCCGTGGACCCCAACGCGGACAAGGACCAAGGCAACAACAATAAAAGATGAGACCAGCAGGACCAGCAAAACCCCCGAATCAAAACGCGTCATAAAGGCAAAGCTGGCACCAAAGAAGTGCAACCCGCGGAGTACCCCGCCAACAACTACCGTGATGACCATGACCCAGGCCATGGGCAGGGCACCACTGTCGTCATCGTCCTCGTCTTCCACACCAGCGCCCCGATTGATAAAACGGACAAGACTGGACTTGCAAAAGAGAAAGCGGGCACCAGCAGTTCAAGTACAAAACCTGTTGGCCCGATTCACGGGGCACCGACGATGCCTTCTAGGACATCATGGATTGGGGCGAGCCCAGACAGGAGTCCAAGTTCAGCGGCAAGCAGGAGCGGCACCGGCAACAGCCATCTCCGCGCCCTCTTGGTCGTTACGTCGGGGGCCAAGTTCAGAGGAGGAAAGAGCCATCCATGAAAAGGCGAAAGCCACCACCCTGAATGACCAGGTGGTGCGCACTGGTGGACCAGCCGTGAGGCTGTCGGGGAACACCAAGGTTGTAGAGTCCATGCCCGGGCACACCAAGGTTGTGGAGCCTCCTCTTTACCACGAAAAGACATTGCCGGGCAAAGACCCGGAAACACCAAGATGACGGAGGGGGACCAGCCGCAAACGTGGCGGGCAGCACGCCATTAAGCAAGAACTTGGAGCACCCAAGACGAAGAACCGAGTGGACTAGGCAAGCACAATGACATGAGCGATGGGGATGGCACATCAGATTATAGAGATGCGCATCAAGCCTGGGAAGACCATGTGCAGATGAGCACAAACGGAAGCGGCACAGAACTGTTCTCTTGCACATAACCGAGGGCACCCCAAAACCGTGAGCGGAATCAAAAAAACCTGACAAAGGCTGTTCTGTCTTTGGTGATGCAGTACAATCGTTTCTGGATCGCTAAGCTTTTAAGGGGTTTCAACTTTGCTTTGCCACCACAGAATGGAGTGAGCACAAAGCCTTCGAGGCCGTTAATTTGATCTCGGTTTTCTCTACCCACTGTGTCAAGCCGGAGTGTGAGCGGTGTCGGCAATGTTCCAGTTCCGCGTGGAGTTGTTATTGTGCACATGTCCAGCTGCTACTTATATTCGGGAGACAAGCCTTTGCGGCGACTCAGACCTACATCTGACTATTTAACCCCTTACCAGCAGCGAGCTGCAATAGCAGGGGGCAGGATGTTTCTAGAGAGCCTTCAGAGCAACATGTAAGCGCTGCTCTCAGTGGGGGCCAATGTTGCTACCTCATTGGTTGTAGCCAAGCAAGGAAGCGAGTGATGGTGGCCACTGCAAACATTTTGCTGCAGCTTGTGCCGACGAAAGATTGTCGCTGTTAAGCTCCCCTGATACGCAAGGAGAGTGCACGTGTTGTGCGGGATGCAGCTTATTGGACAAGCAAGCAAGCAACACATAAACAAGCAAACGCGCAAACAAACAAACAAACAAGCAAACGATCCAACGAACAAAATAACGAGTGTCATGAGCGGAGATGAACGTGAAAATGAGGATGAAGGTCCCACCAGCTGCCCGCGACGGGGCCCAGGCGCAGACCAAGCAAGTAGGTTCGCACCCGTCGCTGGGGGTGTCTTCGTTGACAAAGACGCCTGTCCCCTTGCACTCCTGTCGTTAGTATGGTCAAGGATTCCCCACACAGGTGCTGACTACCAAGCTGCAATGCGGCACAATTTGAACAGGCGCTCGGAGTCGCTTCTTGACTGTGGCTTGATGCCTTCACGATGGTGGTTGCGGTCGAAGCACACTTTCAGGGAAAGGAATGAAAACCGAATTCTTAATTCACAAAGAACAGCAAAACAACGAAAAATAACCACTAAAAGGAACAAAAGGACTTCGTGATCTCAATGATCTCTTATTCTCAGCGACTGCATGATCTCATCTTGATGGTCTATGCATCTCAAAAGAGGACTTTCCACCTCAAAGTTAGACGTTCTGGTCTGTTGTGTTTTGGGCCGGCTGGAACCTCTCCAAAAGACCTTGCGCCCCACTCGGGGCTTTAGCTCAACAGTTACTGCCTCGAGAGCAGCGGTACTGGCGCCCTGACGGAAAGCCATGCCCGATCACGCTTGTACAGCGAGCTTCCCCGGTACAAGTGTCAATAGATCCAACTCAGATTTCGTTGCTCAAGAAAATTTGAAGGGAGGTCCCCAACAGGCTGGATGTCCTTGCATAGGGTTTACCAGAAAGAAAATTTGTAGCCAAGAGACAGCGATGAAAATGAGATGAAGATGTTGGCACCAAGTATGCGAGACGTAAAAAATGGCATACAAAACTGGACGAGATGATCCGTATATGCGGTAAGGTGTCTGGCCGCGACATCAAATAAGGCGAATGATGTAGAATGCAATGAGATGAAGGTGAACATGAGGGATGAAGGTCCCGCCACCTGCCAACGAATGGGCCCAGGTGCAGACTAATACAGGTACGTTTTCACCCTCTGAGAGCTCCGGTCCGTTGCATTTTTGTAGTGGTAACGCCCAGTCTGGTCTTGTTGGAGTTTGGGCTCCCCGCAGACATATCGACTGACTGACTCAACTTTTGTTCAAATTTTAAATTCAGGGTTCAGTTAACTGCAGATCACCCAGTCTGCAACCTGGCTCCTGCTGCGTCTGCCCGAGGTTCAACCGCGGATTCGCTGTGAGCATGAGGCATTGGCTTTAATTACGCTGAAGTGTGGCAATTCGAGTCCTGTTCCAACCATGCAGAGCGACTACGGTTGAAGTAGCCTGGAATGTCGACAAAACATACATTCAAACAAACATTTGGTCGGCTTCAGTTGTCAACTTCTTTTTATTTCAAGCGCCTGGTGTCAGTTCCAGAATGTGATACCCGTACAAGAAGCGGAATGGCCGGCATCAACTGCAGGTCCTCCGTGCAGTACATCACGAAATCCCGTTGGCGATTGAAAGGCAGGCATCGGGGGCTGTCGCGGACATGAAACTTGCCATCAACGAGGTTTGCACCAGGCAACAAGGCAAGATTCGCTCGGATTTGATTCCTTTCAGAAGGGCAGTCGTCGCCAAAAGCGACGGTGCCAGGGTAAGCTCCAACTACTCAAGTTGCACCTCAAGGCACGATGACCGGGTGTGCGAGAGTCTCGAGTACGTCGAGTGAAGAGCGTGCGAGGCATCGGTCCGATGGCAGCAGGCCTGCGCCTGGCTGCGGCGTGGCTTGGCAGGGAAGTCGCCACCTTTGGGGCATTCGGCCTCGACATCCACTGAGGCGGTCCGTGCCGGCCATCTCCACCAAGGTGGGGCACAGACAGCAACAGAAGTCTTCCCCAAGCGTTGGCCCACTGCAGGGCTTCTCCATGATGTCTGCAGAAGTGCAGCGCTCATCATCGTGGACGCCGCCCGCCAAGGCCACCAAGACACCAAGCCACCAAGCCACCAAGCCTGAGCTGCTTGACGGTGGGTGCATGCTGTGAACATGAGTGAACTTCGACAGATACTCAGGTGGAGATGTCATTGGCGCCAGTGAAAGAAACGCAGGTTGAGCCTGTGGTGGAGATCACGTACGAGGAGCCCCTGAGATCCAATTTTAGGCGGCTCCTTCTTCAGTTCTTGACTGGCTGGAGCTGATACTCCTTGAGAGCTGATACTGGCTACTGTTTGTCTTCAGTCTGCTTCATGCCCAGGTTGAAAAGTCTCACGCCCGATGTTCTTGACAAGCTTCGCAAGGCCTTTTCAGGTTGCCGCCTAAGCTTTTATTTTTGTCAAAATTCGTCACAGACGTAGCAGGGGCAGACCTGGTTCTTGCCTGATGGCTCTAAGATGCGATGAGGCCCACGCGCATACGGAGCTGTGGCCATCACGGGCATCCCGGGTTCCTGGATGCGATTTGTGCCAGTGAAGTATCTGCTAGGTCAAGGGTTTTCCGCACAGCCTAGCTTTCATTCTAACTCGAAAATCCGAGATGCTAACCTAAACCCTGGTAGCACTCCATGGATGCAGGAACATGAAGCCCAGGTTACGCCGAAAAGCGTCGCAAGGCATTTCGAGCGGGCACCTTGGCGCCAGACCACGGCCATCTTCAAAGGTTGTAGTGTATGGGTATCACGTCTGAGACAGGGCAAGAGATGCGAGCGATAAGGACTGCAAAATGTACAGTATATGATATGGTAAATGACATTGGGCATCAGGCACAGGAAATCATATGAACTCAAGACTTCACACAACATGCCGCACGTTACGCGACACATGCAAACCGGTTCCGATGAGACGCTATCTGGCTTTTTGTAATATGATGTATGGTTTTTAGTTTTGACGGGATACATGGCATGTGTTATCTGACCCATGGCACAACGCGATAAATGCAGTATACAGCCTCATTAAAGTGACACGATCTATGACCCGCCAAGAGCAACATATGAATGTGTAAATGCATGTGTGCAGCTACATGTACACATGTACATTGACATGTATACGTATATATGCGTGTGTATATATTTAAGGGGCTGCGCCCAGAGTCGGGCAACGCAGGCAGTTCATTCATTCATGCATTCCTTAATTCATTCAATCATTCATTCGTTCATTCATTCATTCAATCAGTCCATCAATCAATCAATCATTCAATCAATCATTCAATCATTTAATCATTCGTTCATTCAATCATTCATTCACTCATTCATTGGGCGGGGGGCAATGAAGAGCGCGCAGAAGGGGGGGGCTCCTCCCCTTCCCCTGATCCCTCCTCCTGCCCTTCCCGCCCTGCCCAGCATGATATGCATGCGTGCGCGCGCGCCCCGTCCCGCTTTGGTGCCTCTCCCTGCCGCCTCCGCGGCCAGCATCATTGCGCGCGCGGGGGAGCCACCTTGGAGGCCTTCCAGTGAGCATCATCAGCATCATTGCGCGCGTGCGGGCACTAATTTGAGGCCTTCCGGTACTCCCGACCTCCGAAAACATCGGCTTGCGCCTGCCGGCGCCTGACGGGCCGCTGCACGCGCGACGGGTGCTCGTGATGCTCGCCGCGTGCCGCCCAAGTGTCGTGCGCTGGTGCCCCAAAACACGCCATAGCATGGGGAATGGCCGCAAAACGTGCGTCTTGCCGGGTAAGCCTCCCAACCAGGCCCCGCGCGGCCCGATGGAAAAACAAGGGTCCAACGATGCTTGTTCATAAGCGGGTCGGCGGCATT
>CAJNJA010090475.1:0-18420 GCA_905231915.1 Symbiodinium necroappetens
TACTACTACTACTACAAGTGCTACTACTTCTACTACTACTACTACTACTACTGCTACTACTACTAGTACTACTAGTACTACTACTACCTACTGCCAGTAGCTACCTCTGAAATCAGAGAAGTTTTGTATTCTGCGAGGTGTCCGAGAAATCATGGAACCATTTGGCAATTGGATGCATCGTGCTGCGAAGCCTAGAACAACGAACCTAACCATTAGTCATAGCTGCAAGAACCTTGCAACGGCAGCCAGCCTCCTCACGAAGCCACCCTCCGGCAAAAGTCAAACACTGAGAAGCATATCCTGGCGAGGAAAGATGTGCTGTCGCGGTTGGATGTTGACGAGGCACCGAGAGTCGAGTGATCGAGCTGAGGCTTGTGCTGTTGGCAGGCTGTATGTACGAGTGCCCGTGACATGTTGAACTTGAAAGCGACCAGCATAGTGTTTTCTGCGATGAGACGTTGCGGTGCAGGTGCTCTGGTTTGCTTCTTCGCCAGTGTCCCTGCGGGGGCCTGCGTCTCAGACTCTGCAGAGTCTCGTTCAGTCCATTCTCGTTTTCGAAACAGGTGGCCCACGCACATTGCTTGCATTGCTGGAACAGCACAAATTAAATATAAGTTCATCGAGACAGGGAGAGGCAACCGACCGTGCTTGTGGATGACTGTCGAATACATGAAACCTCTTTGAGCCCCAAAACCTCAGCGTCAACCCAGAACGCCAAACCCCAAGAAAATGCCCTACTCTGAGGCTCCTCGGAGGGTGTCGATGATGCAGCGGCCTCGGCAGCAGAGCAGAGATTTTGTTCGTCAGCTGTTCACACATTCAGCCACCGTCGACTGTGTTGCTCAGCCAACGGGCCAGTGCTCATGGTCAAAGCATGCAGCATGTACATTCTGTGCAGTGTTTAAGCATAACACCCTAAAGCTGATGCAATGTCCGTCTGTAACCACCGAAGAGAATCGCATGAAGCCTAAACTTACAACCATCTGGCCGTGGCACTCATAAGACGTGCATCCTGTGAGAAGTTTAGGAACACGTTCGTTGAATTTAGAGGTCCCTCAGGACGGTGTGTTTCTTGTGCTTCCGCGAAAGCAATGGACTCTGGAGGTGGCAATGATGGAGGGTGGAGTGACGAGGAGTGGCGACAATGGCGCCTGGAACAGAGCTCTGCTAGTGGAAAGGAAGGAGCGGATAAGGACTCTGGAGGGGGCAATGATAGATGCTGGAGCGACGAAGAGTGGCGACAATGGCGTTTGCAACAGAGCTCTGCTAGTGGAAAGAAGCAAGGAGCGGATACGGAGAAGAAACTTTCCATGAAGCAAGAGTACATCAAGCACAAGGACAACTTCGTCCAGAAGCAGCTCGCAGATGCAGCAGCGCTGCTGACAAGGGCAGGTGGCCAGTCGTCTTCTTCCTCGGGCGGTCCCGGTGCTATCAAGTTTCAGATGCCGCCAGAATGGTCCGTGACGGTGTTCAATGCTGACGAGCGGGACAGGAACGCTCAGAAGAAGCAGCAGAGCTTTGCAGACATCGGACGGTTGTGCAACAACCGTTTGAAGGCGATGTACCAGGTTTGGCAGTCTGAAACTGCAGCGTTGAAGCTGCAAGAGGGCCTGGGCCAGCGGGCCGCCGTGACACTCGTCACTCAGGAGAAGATAGACTCTCAGCAGAAGACGGGCGAGCAGCAGGCCAAGATAGAGGCTCTGGAGTCCGAGTTGAAGAAGCTTCGCAATGAGATGAAGGAAAAGGACTACACGCTTCTGGCGACAGAGAAGGTCAAAGACAATCTCAAAAAGGAGTGTGAGGATAAGGTGAACGAGATGAGTGCAGAATGCCAGAAGGTCAAAGACAATCTCAAAAAGGAGTGTGAGGATAAGCTGAACGAGATGAGTGCAGAATGCCAGCGATACCTGGACAGCCAGAAGACCTGGAGAGCAAAAGCGGTTGTTTCCATTACTGCATGGAGAAAACGATGCGGGAACTTGGAACACCGCCTGGCCGTGAAGAAAGCCCAGCTGGAGAAGAGGATGCTGGAAAACGAGCTGGCCAAGGACAGCCAATTTGTCGTCGTCTGATGTGTCCAGTGCTCTGAGAAACAGCTTCACAGGATCTGAGACAGAGCAGGAAGTCGCGAGCGGCTCTTCGGCATGCATGCTGTGGTGCTTTTTACATGTAAGCAATGTGTCAAGCATTCATCTCAGGAAAGACGGACTACTGGACCTCCGGTCCCATCTACTACTGGACCTCCGGTCCCTTGGTTCCTTCGGAGACGCTTGCGCAGCCTGTGTGCTCGTTGTGGTGAGTGAGTTTGCTGCGAAACATGTAATACAACTGCATGTGTCGTTTTGAGGCTTCGACGACAAATGCTGGAGCTTCCTCAAGGGTTCCTGGGCATGCATGATCATGGTGCTTTGTAGGAGACTGCCTTTTCTGTGACCTCAAAACAATCACATTGCAGGCTGGGCTCGCATCGGGAGGTGGCCGGGAGTCAGTTCCTGGGCCCGCATCGGAATTCCATTCTCACTCGCTGGTTGTTCTGATGACAAGTCAATTGGCGACATAGGATTCGCAAGTCCCTTTCAGGCTGATGAGATGGATGGGGATGCCACCTTTCCCCCTGTGATGCCTCTTTCGGCTTCTGAGCTGCATTTTGCAAAGTTACGTGTGGATTCTGGGAGCGCTTGGAACGATCCTGCCTCGAAAGGAAGGGGGGCACATGACCATGCAACCCGTCCCGGATGAGGCAGCAGATTGCGGCACGGTTCCGTTGCAGTTTCAAGCGATTACAGATTTGCGAGGAGTTGCTGGTTTCGCCAACGAGCCCGGGCAGTCCAACCAGCCCGGCGGATCGATCACGATCTCCAAGATCGACAAGGACCAAAGGGCTACATTGTTTCTGGGAGACTCAGATCTCATTGATTCTGACCCTTGCTCGACGATAGGACTGACCTTCCTGAGTGAGGGCTGCGACTAAGCAAGCTTCTGAAGGCGCTTGCTGTGCCTGCTTGACGAGCCACATGACATGCCGTTTGCTGTCGCTACAACAGGTTACATTAAATAGCTGCTGGCACATAGCCACATAATAGCCAGCCTGGTTTCGAGGCATGCATGTGGCCTTTCTTTCAAGCGTAGCGCCACGGCTCTGAGGAGCTCCACAGCCCTCCGATCAAGCCCTGGACCTGATATGCTTTAGATCACCGAATAGATCCTCCCGCAAGCTGTCGTCGTCAATAACACCACTAAGTTAACTACCTCGAGGTGTGGAGTTCGGTCGGTTGGTGCAGGGAAGTCGTCTGTGATTCAGATTCTGTGGCTGGCTGCCGAAAACAGTTTGCAACAGTGTGCTTAGCATGCGTCCGTGACTTCTCCAATCTTGCGACAGCAAAGATTACTCTTGGTATGGTACCATGATCATGATCATGTCGCACTCAGGTCTGATTGGTGCCGTCTAGAACGGGAAGGGGCAGGCAAGTTCGCACACACAGCTATTTCGGATGCTGGTCTTTGTGCTGCAGAGAGGGAGAGAGAGCTAGAGAAGAGCATCAAAGAATGAGTAAGTTTGCACGAGAAACGCAAAGAGATTAAATTGAGAGACAGAGAGAGATGGAGGTCGGCCATCAAACAAACAGCCAGGCAAGACATACAGACAGACAGGGAGGGACGGCGGACGGGAGGGGGGGAGTTCCACGGCCATGATGCAGCATCACCGAACTGGTGCTGTCGTATGGGCGAATTGTACGGCCAACATTGACGACTAGGATGATGATGATTGCCAGATGTTGTGTAGTGCTACTGCTACTGCTACTGCTACTGCTACTGCTAGTGCTACTAGGACGACCGCGACGACGATGACGCCGACAACAACCAGCTGAAACTTGAGGCTGGTTCGTGCCGAGGCTCGGACATGTCCCGCTCTTTCTCCAAGACCAAGAACCAGCCTGCCCCAGGCTACAGACTCAAGCTTAAACCCCACCCCAGCCCTCCCCCCACCTACCCTCTTCGGGCTATTTTCTGACCCCTCCTCGGGGTTCTGTGTGACCCCTCCTCGGGATCCAAGGCTCACCCCTCTTCGGGGTTCTCAATGCTCACCCCTCTTCGGGCTTCTTTCTGACCCCTCCTCGGGGTTCTGTGTGACCCCTCCTCAGGATCCAAGGCTCACCCCTCTTCGGGGTTCTCAATGCTCACCCCTCTTCGGGGTTCTGAATGATCCCTCTTCGGGATCCAGGACTCACCCCTCTTCGGGGTTGTGGGACTCACCCCTCTTCGGGGTTTGGTTGATCCCTCTTCGGGATCCAGGGCCCCCTCTTCGGGGTCTGAGGAACCAACCCCTCTTCGGGGTTGCTTCAAGCAGGCCTGTGCTTGTCCGCCTCGACAACGTCACCTGACATCCTGACGGGGCCTTGTCGCTCACTCACTCTCTCTCTCTCTCTCTCGCTCTCTCTCTTTCTCTATCTATCTACTATCTAACTATGTACGATCTACTATCTATATCTATCTATCTATTATCATTATCTATTTGTCTCTCTCTCTCTCTCTCGCTCTCCCTCTCGCTCGCGCTCGCGCTCTCTCTCTCGCTCTCGCTCTCGCTGAAACTCTCGCTCTCGCTCAGGCAAAAGCTCTCGCTCTCGCTCTCTCTCTCTCTCTCTCTCTGTCTCTCTCTCTCTCTCTCTCTAAATCCCTCCCACCTTCCCTTCTTCCCTCCTTTCCTCTCTTCCCTCCCTCCCTCCGTCCCGCCCTCCCTCCCTCCCTTCTTTCCTCTCCCTCCTTCTCCCACTCGCCCGCTCGAAAGCTCCCCCTCCCTCCGTCCCAGTGTTTTTGTTTTCGTCTCCCTCTCTATCTATCTATCTCTCTCTCTCTCTCTCTCTGTCTTTCTTTCTCTCTCTCTCTCTCTCTCTCGCTCTCGCGCTCTCTCTTCTCTCTCTAAGTCCTGTGGGTTTTGGGTCTTGAGTGGGGCATGCTAGGGTTGTGTTCTTTAGCACCAACCCTAGGAATTGTTTGCTTGTCACATCAGAACTAAGACGGAGCTCTCCATGCTTGGAACAAAACCATGCTTTCTTGCCCGATAAGAAAACCTTCATGACTGTGATTCACATCTATGCTGTCTAAGATCAATGATGACTAAGTCAACAACGTGTTCAAAGCCGACAAGGAAAGTCGGTTTCCAATCAAAAGCAGTTGCTTGAAACTTGGGTTTCTGAAAGTGCTGTTGCGAAACCGATCTTAAGGGCATTGCTAATTTTTGTTCCATATTACATCAGGCTGAACCCATCGAGTTTCGCAGCCTAAACAGAAACCTGGGTTTTGAAATGATCTTAAGGGAAATATTTTTTGTTCCGGAGCACATCCTGCAGCAATCTGTACATAGAGATAATAGACTGACTGGCAAACTGTACATAGAGATAAGAGACTGACTGGCAAACTGTCGGGTTTCACAGCCCAAACAGAAACCTGGATGTTCAGCCGATCTTAAAAGGATTTGTTTGTTCCATAGCCCAAACAGATACCTAGGTTTTGAGCCGATCTCAGGGGAATCATATTTTTTTTTGTTCCATAGCACATCATGCACCAATCTGTACCTAGAGATAATGGAGTGGCAAACCCTCGGGTTTCACAGCCCAAACAGAAACTTCTTTGAGCCGATCTTAAAAGGATTTGTTTGTTCCATAGCCCAAACAGAAACCTGGGTTTTGAGTCGATCTCAGGGGAATCATATTTTTTTTGTTCCGCAGCACATCATGCACAAATCTAATCTGTACATAGAGATGGAGTGGCAAACCCTCGGGTTTCACAACCCAAACAGAAACTTCTTTGAGCCGATCTTAAGGGATTGTTTTGTTCCATCTCAGGGGAATCATATATTTTTTTCCGCATCACATCATGCACCAATCTAATCTGTACATAGAGATGGAGTGGCAAACCCTCGGGTTTCACAACCCAAACAATCGGCTATGTTGGAGGCCAGATGCAACGAAACGGGGGCCAGATGCAACGAAACAGACTTTCAACCCCTGCAGTAATCGAAACGGGTAGACTTCAAACAAACCGAAACCCAAACCTGAGAATTTATGGAACCCTGAAGCCAAGCGTACAAGTTCATACCACAGGCAAAGCCCCGGCCGACGTAGTGCGTGTAGAGCTTGTCCCCTGGCTGGGGATAAGTCACACCTGGAGGCGGAGAACAGTTTGCTCTGGCGCTCTGGGTTTTGAGATCGAGGATGTCGCGGCCGCACTGTCTCAACATTAAGTAGTGCCCTTTCATTCCTGCTGATCACTTCGATGATCGGCAGGCGGAGACTAATTGTGCTTCAGGTCAGCGAGATAGAGTTTTGTGGCTGCAGTCAGGCGTTTGAGGACGTGACAGATTGGAATCGAGTGTTTCTGACCGCATGTTGCGCTGGGGTAACATATCGTAATATAGTCAATATAGTCCTACTGTGTCCCTCTCTTCGGCGATGCCCCACATCTCAGAACCCCAGATCCCTTTCTTTCGGAAAAAAACGAAAGTCTTGAAGTCTTGGCACTCCTCAGGAGCGCCCAGCTCTAAGCGCATTAAGCATGACCCGCATCAAGAACTTCGCAAGAAGCGGATTATCGTCGACGACTTGGTCCAACAGAGATCCCTGCTTCTCGAGGATCTCGCAAGCATTGGCCTTCACCATCTCCAGGCATCGGGCCTCCAGGATTCCTCCGCTTCCAAGGACTCGACCCAAAAACTTGAGCAGGTTCTCCTTGCAAACTCTTGGCACGAGCTCTGACTCCACTTCCTGGACCAGGTCATCTAAGCAGAACTGATCTGCAAGCGTGCGGACGGAAAATGCGTGGTCGTCGTTGCAAGCAGCACGAAACCGCTGCGACATGAAATGGCAAAGCACCTTGGCGGCTGGTCAACTCTGAGTGGCAGTGCTGGGTGGGAACCACAAGCCTGTTGCTAATATCGAATTGGAATAGGGTTTTGGGGTACATTGCAGAACACCTCTTCTCGGCAAATAGTCTTACTTACTCCGTCCTCTCGATAGCGCCTGTTGCGAAATGCTCAAGCCAAAGAGCTGCCTGCATGCTCTTCACATCAGCTTGCTCGTTGTTCCGCAGGTCGACGACATTGGTGCGGCTCTCGAGCCAGGCTTCGGATGATAGCATGTTTGCGAAATGCATCGAACGTTCCACCACGAGCCTCTTGTCAAAGTGAAGGCTCGACCCATCGGCCAAAAGGAAAGTCACGAACTCCGGCTTCTTGGAAAACACCTCTGGCGACAAGTCTCGGCATGGGGAGTTTACTGGCAGAAATGCGGCCTCGCCCACTATGCGAAGTTTGCCATCTCTGAGCCAATTGTTCTCTCGGATTGTCTCATGGCTAACCAGTCGTTGCGGACCAAAGGCTGAATGAGACTTGTTGACCGGACAAGGGGGCGCCCTGGAACTGTGCAAGCTGTGGAACTTACGACGGCCCTTGATGAGGAATCTGACCCGCTGCAAATCTGGAAAGATCCAATCCGTCCCTTCCATCACAGCAGGTGGGCGGACTCTGATCCAGACACTCACAAACCCCTGATGCCCCGTACGTCCGTTTGGATGTACTTCAACTCGAAAATACCAACCGTGCGGCAAAAACTTCCAAGAGGATTCCACCTTTGCGCCGTTTGCCCAACCACGACCGGGATCCGTCACGATGACCTCGGCAGAATGCCATACCAACCTCAGTGCCAACTCCAGGAATAGGCGGGAACCCCTAAAACCAGAGCGCTGGATGCACGAAGTCAAGTGTTTCCGAACTCTGACCCCCGAACTGTCCTTTCCGAATCTAGGGCATCAGAACGACGTTGAAAGCACGCCTGTCTCGGGCTAATATAGGGTCCAGGATCCTACACTTTGCAAAGCCCGAAGCACCAACATGGCAGGTGGGGTCCCCTCAAACCCAAAAGTCAATGCTCCCCAAGCCTAGGACGACCCGAAAAGGACCCTCGGGGGAAACCTGGGGACCTCAAAACAAAAACCCTGTGTGCCCAAAAACCCATGGCCAAAACCCTTATGCAAACTGACAAAAAATCCGCCTTCCAGAGCCCCTAAGAAAAGCCGCAGAATGAAATCTCGAAGCGGATGTATTAAAAAAAGCTTAAAAAGCCCCTCACAACTCCTAAACCCTAAACTCCAAACCTTCAGAGGCCCCCATAAAAGCCTGCCAAGCATCGTCTCACCATCCACGGTTCCCGGGTCTGATTCTGCCGACTCGCTCTCGGCCATGGCGCGGGGAGCCGAAAGGAGAGCCTAAACTGGGATCTTGTTAGGGAGTTTTATTTGAGCTACCATAATAGGGATCTATAGTAAATAATATGGTTTCCTTATTATGGGTTCTTGTTGGGGGATTTAGGGCTTAGGCTTTTAGGCTTTAGGGCTTTAGGCTTTTGGGCTTTAGGCTTTAGGCTTTAGGGTTTAGGGTTTGGGGTTTGGGCTTTAGGCTTTAAGCTTTAGGGTTTAGGGTTCTTGTTAGGGGCTTTTACTTGAGCTACCATAATAAGGAAACCATACTATTTACTATAGATCCCTATTATGGTAACTTAAACAAAATCCCTGGGACCCAAACCAAAGAGGGCCTCTGGGGCTCTAAGCCCTGAGGGGGTTTTGGAGCTAGGGCTTAGGGCCTTTGGGGGCTCTTGGGGGCTTTTTGGGGGTTTAGAGTCGGGGCTTCAGCCTTTCATGAGGGCTGCAGCTGTTGCTACGATTTGTTGCGGACGCTGGGGTTTATGGCCCAAGAGCTAGGGATGGCAGGCCGTCACGCAAACACATGCGAACCTGAGGAAAGGAAAGGACTAAGCGCTTCCGCAAACACCGCAGATGCAAGAGCTCGGGCTTCCGAAGGTTCAATCGAAAGCGGAGAACCCTCTGTTGAAAACCCCTCAGAAATGCAGCACTCCTGCTACTCATATCGGATCTACCTGTTATTACATCTGACTGACAATCGAGCAAACATAGCTCGAGAAGAGGGTGAGCAAACAAGCTTGCTAACGAAAACATGCCGACACCTAGAATGGAATCTCCCAAAGCTGCCCACCCTTGTCCCTGAGCCCTTGGCAGGGTTTAGGGATGAGTGTTTTCCCCGAAGTCCACACCCTAAATCTGCGTCTCTCCCCAAACCCTACATACTGGCAGGTTTGGAACTGTCAGTCGTCAACGTAGCTGGAGTCGCAATTTGGGCAGTGGCCCTGAACCCGAAATCCCTACAAAAATCCTAAAACCCTCCACCCTTAACGCCCAGGGCCCTATAAACCCCAAAACCCCCAAACCTTAGGACCGAACCCCTCCAACCCGAATTCAGGAGGGGTTCTCTCATGGTCTGTCCTCTCTGACTGTTAGGCCCGGACCATCCCCGCAGCGTAAGGTCCGTACCTGCAAGCGGGGTTTAGGAGCTCCATGCAGGGGGTGTCTTTGGGGCTTGCTGTTTTGGGGGGTTCCGAGTCTAGGGTTCGGGGTGTAGGGGAGTTTAGGGCTTTAGGGTTCGGGGGTTGGGTTTGGATGATAATGTGGGGGGCCTTAATTGATAATTAGAATAAGGTTTTTTGGCCTCCTTCAGAATATACTTATAATAGGGGACCCGAAGGAATAATATTGGTAATCATTTAGGTTCTATATCATGGTCTAGGGGATGTGTTGGAAAGGATTTGGGGTCTTGTGGAGATTGCCTTGAGCGCTTCGGCTTCACGGCCTCCGCAAAAGCCGGAGAAAATCAAAACGCGAAGGCCAAAATCCGAAAGCTTAGCTATCGCTTGGGTGCCTTCTTTGGGCTTAGGGCGCCTAGGCACGGCTCGGGAATTTCAGGCTTCTTCAAGGCTCAAGGGCTTCTAGAGGCAAACCAAAATCTCGCAACTTCGGCCTTCGGGTCTTCGGGTCCCAAGAATGCAGGACTTTGGGGTTGAAGATGAAAGGGCCCAGAGTCTCGCAGCACCCCTGAGTACCCTCCACTTTGCTGGTTTACCGTCAGGTTTCGTCGTTCGTAGGTTTTGCGCCTTTGGGTTTCTAGGCGAGCCTGGAACCTTAACCCTAAACACTCAACCCCAAAATCCCTAAACCCTGAACAGAAGACCGATAGAACCATTGGATACGTGGATTCGGGCATACTAACATTATAGACTACAACCACTCAGGCCCTTAGGACGACTCCTGCTACCACCACCAGTTGTACACGCATTATCAAGACACAGAAAGGAATAATAATAATACTATGATAGTAGTACCATTTAATCATGATAATGATTATATTAATAAAAAATAATGATTATAGGGTTTTTGCTCTCACAAGGCCTCTACCTCCATGGCTCCAGCGGCCCGGCTGTCGTCGTCTTGGAATGCAACTCCGACAGGGCTGTTGAATTGGGGCACATGGCCCCTTGATGGTACGAGTAGGAGGGTTTGGCCTCACCCTAAACCCTAAACCGAGAGTTTCGGGTTGGGCCTAGTGGAGGTGGGTTCTTCTCGGGCTCTCTTCGAGTTACGGGTTTTGTAGGAAGGTAACTTTGGGCGACAAGAGCTACCATACGGGCTACGAGAATTGCGCGATAGGTTACTTTTGGGGGTCGCACGGCTTTTAACGCTGCGGGGCTTCAGGGTGTTGGGTCTTGTAGGCGTGGGATGTCTGTGGCTTGCGACGGTGAAGCTCATTGTCTCTTGATTGTGCCAAAGCCTGCAGTCTACAGCATGAAGCCCGCAGTTGAGGGCAACTCTCACATTTCATGCTTCGAGCCCAGATGATTGAGTTCTTCAAGTGCCAGGTGCCCGCCCGAAGCCTCCCAAAGAAGTGAGTCAAGAAATCGTCCCTTCTAATGCCCGGCTATAGGGTTGCAATCCTTGTCGTTGAGGGTGTCAAAACGAGCCCCACACTGTAAAACTTGCTGATGCTGAAGCCACAATCAAGCCTGACCTCCCGACAAAACGTCTGGCTTGAATCCTGACTCCTGTACCTGTTGGATTTAGGATTTAGACGGCTTTGTGGTTCTGGGGTTTGAGTCGCTTAGGGTGTAGAGCTCTTGGGTTTAGGTTGGCTTGAAGATTCGAGGCTTTGGGGCTTTGCGGTCTTAGCGCCCCAGGAAAAGACCTCCCCACACCCTGAACCCAGAAGCCCATTCAGCACCGGATGCTTTGTCGCTTGCTGCGGAGTCGCCTTTGGACCGAGTGCGAAGATGGAGCCTTTTTGACCCATCCGCTTCGGGCTACGCGCTTTGGCGTTTGGGGCTTACTTAGGCTTTCGTCTAGGGGTGAGGGCTTCGCGCTGCAGGTATTCCTGCCTTCCGGGTTGACGGGCCCCCAAACCCCTTCGCCCTAAACCCTCAGCCCTGTGAGCCCTAATAAACGCCTAAACCCTGAAGCTCCCCGCTCATTTCCAGGCCGGTCCGCTGCGGCTGCCTCGGGCCGGCCTCTCCTGGAAAAAGAAGCTCTTAGCTCTTATAGGGGACCTAAGCACAAGGATGTGAGAACTAGGGCTTTTTGGAATGCCACGTCTGTGCCCCTTTCTATCCCAAAACGAGGATCCTTGTGCTTCGGTGCCTTTTTGGGGGGGTCCCTATCTTAGGGCTGAGGGTTTGGTCTTCGAGCCTTGAGAAAATTACTCCCAGGCTTTACAGTGATGTTTGAACGGATGATGAGCTTGAACAGAAATGACAGAGTTGTAGACTTTGGACTTAAGAGGCTGTGCAGCATCTAGAGGTAAGCCCAAAGTTTACCAAACTGTCAGTCGCGAAGAAGACTGAAGACTTCCTCTGAAGCATGGGCTCGCGGTGAACAAATGTTTGGCCTGTTTGGGTGCAGTGAATCTTCCTGCCCAGTTGCTCAGTCTTCGACAGGGTATCAAATGTTTTGGCTGAAGCTCCTAAGGATTACAGTTGGGCCTGCAGGCTTTAAGGATGCAAGCAAAGAGGCTGCCAGAGGTCTTTCTTTTAAGGTTCTGATGGTTCCGTTTTTCGGAAGTCGATACGAGTTTAGGCTCCTTCAGGAGGCTTGAGGTTTAGGAGTTAAGGCTTGTTGTGGCTGTTGCACGGCACGGCTTCTAGGGTCTGGAGTGGAAGGTCATGGGTCTCGGAACGTAGGCCAACTTCTTCGCGCAAGAGTCCGCCTTCGCCGCGGGCCGCCGGGATTCAGTGGCTCGCATGTAGCCTGCTGCCAGCAATGAAGCACGGGCTGCACTAGCACCACCCCCCTTGCACACGCCAGTTCCGACATAGCGCCTGCTCCACTTCAGTCTGACAGCGCCCTCCAATACCACAGTCATTGGCCATAACCGATTCACTCATGGATTTAAGCTGCGCACCTCTCTGATCACCGCCATAGCCCAAAGTGCTCTGTGCCTGCGATGGACAAGCGAGACGGGAAACCGAGATGAGGTCTAGGCGTTTGAGGCTTGGAGCTGGTACTGGTGGTAGCAGAAGTGGTGGTGGTAGTAGTAGTAGTAGTAGCAGCAGCAGCAGCAGGTCGTCGTCGTCATAATAGTAGTACTAGCAGTAGCAGCAGCAGTAGCACTCCACCCATCGGTCCCATCGGTGGAATCGGTGGGAACTGGACCGGATGCGGTGGCGGTATCGGTCCGATCGTTGTCGGTCCCTTTGGGATCTGGGCACGTGGGACTGGTGGGGGTGCAGCAGCAGCAGCAGCAGCAAGAGCAGTACCAGAAGTGGAAGTGGTGGTGGTGGTGGTGGTGGTGGCGGCGGCGGTGGTGGTGGTGGGGGTGACGGTGGCTAATTGCGCCACTGCATACGCACTGCTGACCAAAGTCCAGTCCCACGAACGGCAATCACAACAAAAACCTCAACCTTTACCCTCGCCCCGCAAAAACAAAAACCGTAAGACGCAATCCCTTAACCCTAAGCCTCAACGCTCAACTCGGATGCCGAAACCCTTCAAGAGCCTCATCGGAGACAGGGGAGATTTCCTCTTGGTCCTGATCTGTTGGTTTAAAGGCTTTCGGGCTGAGGTTTCAGTAAGGGATCCACTTGGTTTGAACTTTAGGGCTTAGCGTTCAAGGATTAAGGGGGATTTTTGTGATTCGGGGCTTTAGGACTGGGTGACATAGGGGCGTCACAGGCTTAACAAGCGTGAGCACGGCTTAATAAAAGGTTGCAGCCGGTCAGGGCTGCAGGACTGGCGAGGACTTGGGGAAGTAAGTTTCGACGCTTGTGACCTAAGGCCTACGGCTGAGGCAAATGCTGACATTTGTGGGTGTAGGAACTTTTACTGTGGATGCTTTGAACCCTGCAATTCGGGAAGCGGAAAGGCTTGCTGAGGTTGCTTGGTTGGTTTCAAGACACTGGTGTGTCATCTTTGGGCACAGAGATGTGGGGAAAGCAGAGCACTGGGTGCTTGCACTGACAGGTGCCCCAACCCCGAGAAAGCCAAAGCAACAGCCGCAGCAGAATTTACTGCCCGTGAGGGCCTTTTATCTCAAGCACACAGGTGTTCTATGCCTTTGCGGTATTCAATGACATCATTCGTTGTAGTCCCAATACATCTTCCGGTAAATGTCTATACCCCCAAACCCTAATTTAACTATTAAGGCCCCCTATACTACAACCTCTAAACCTGGCCATAGAATGCCGACTGGAATCCTTACAATGGCCCTGTTCTCAGTCCTAAAGCCGCCATATAATATTATGGTCCCCATGCTAAACCTCTGTAAATCCCCAGGAAGCCCTTTTAACTTCTCAAAACTTCTCAGGGCGGAGCCCCACCTGCACGGGCCTTCTCAGCTGCAAGGCTTGAGGAGCTTTTAAAATTTGTAGTTGTTCAGACCTCATTCGAGAGGGTTCGGGGTTTGAGGGTACGGGGAGTTGGTGGTTTCCCTTGTGAATTGATGTTTCGGGTAGTACACGCGGACGTACAGGTGTGACTGCTTTCGAAACTCGGGATTTCATTCTTGGGGAGATTAAAAGTTCGTCCAGGATTCAGATGGCCACGGAAGCTGCCAGGAGCTTGGGGGCAGGACCTGGTCTCCTGATTGCCTGCGCCTAATCACGTGAAGAAACGGCCTACTGTTCGAAAACCCACAGACGGCCCAAGACTAGTACATACACTTTTCCCTCCAATTGTCCTAAGCTTTGTGACGGGTGTGCATTTTTCTGAGGCGCCTAAGACTCTCTGGTAAATCCTTCAATGATAACAACAATAATAACAACCCTAAGATTCTCTGGTAACTCCTTCAATGATAGTAACAATAACACCAATCATCATCATAACAATAACGGTAACAGTAATACTGATACTGATAATCCTCCTCTAAAAAGACCCCCCATATATCGCCTCCTAGAAGCCTGGGGTTCGGGGCTCTGGGGATCCTTCCCGAGGGGCCCTTTTTAGGGGAGATACGAGGCCCCGAGGATTCCCCAAAAAAGCAGAAGGTTTAGGGTTTAGAGTTACAAGGTTTAGGGTTTAGGGTTATTAATCCTAGACAAAGAGTCTCTCAGAATTGCAACACGAGAGGCTTTAAACCCCCCGAAGCCCTGCTGATTCGAAAGCCTCTGCCGCCAAAGTCCTCAAGTCTGCGACCTTCGGCTTTTCCAGTTACCGGAAAAAGTTGGCTTCTGGGGTCCAGGTAATTATGTACCACGAGGGAAGAAGAGAAGCCTCTGTCCATGAGACTTGCAAAATGCCCGCACAACACAGCAGTATACCGGGTTTAAGCTTTGGAGATTCCGAAAATCCGAACCCGACGCCTTCAACGCAGAAAACCCAAGCAGTTTCTGTTGTTGGATCATCCCTCCTTGGGCATGGTTACGAAAACTTCTTGGCATGGAGGATCCCTTCTAAGGGATCCTGCTTAAAACCTCAGACCCAGCAAGCCACTATGATTTCATGTCTATTCCTTAAATCGGGCATCCGGTGCAGGGCTCGTTTGCAGAGCTTTACTTATTTGAGCTCCAACACCATTAACCTAACCGAAGAACTCGGCTGAGGGTGCATAAGGAATTCTATACTAAGAAGTGTTTTTGTTATGAAAGCGATAACAGCCCGCTCTCCAAACAAAATCTTCAGAAACAGCCCTGCCTCCCGGAATCCCTGTCACTGCATCCTAAACTCTTTCAGAGTCTAAAAACAATGTTAACCATACAAAACCACACTGTAGCACTGGGTAGAAATGCAAATGCAAGCTCTATCCCTATACCTATCAAAAATCTCAATGCAAAGTAGAAACCCGAAAATGCTGAAGCCCTGCACCTCGCTCTCTGGCTATCTCTCTCTCTCTCTCTCCCTTTGTCTCTGTCTTGCTTTCTTTCGGCAGGGCTATGGGCAGAGAGGTTGCCCCGTCTCGCTCTCTCTCTCTCCTTCTCTCTCCCTCTCCCTCTCCCTCTCTCTCTCGCTCTCTTTCTCTCTTCTTCCTTCGGGCTTAAGGGGCTGGTCAGGCCCCTCGGCCAAAATGGGCCCCCATTTTCTGAGAGGGGTCTTTGTGATACATCCGAAGCGGCGTGTCCCCCTCCGAATAGTATTTGTGCTCCGGAGGGGATCCTCTGAATCCGAGGTTGCCGAGGTCGAAGAGTCCCTGGCGTTCGAGGGGCTGTCCTCAGCACCCCCAATGCTCCTTCGCCCGTGCTTCGGCGAGTGCGCCGGGGCTGTCCATACAATCTGCACTTCCTGTCTTCTCTCACATGGTTGTAGTGCTTGCCTATGCCCGCATTGGCACAGATTTTACAGTGCGGGCCACCTCCCTCTCTCTCTCTCTCTTGCGCTCTCTCTCTCTCTCTCTCTCTCTCTCGTGCTCTGCCCCTGATGGTTCTAAGCTCGGGGCGGAGAGATCCGGCCCAAAGAGGCTCAAGTTCGGAGCGGAGGCTGCCAGGCATGCGTTTTTCCATTTCTTGGTCTGGGGTTGCGTCTGTTGTTGGTGTTTCTAAATGCTTCGAGTCCTAATGTGGGTTTTGGGACAAGCCAACGATGGGTTTAGAGTTCAGGCCAACCCCGACATAAGACCTAAGATCCAAGTGTGCGATAGTGGAACCTCAACTTCCGAGCACGAGAGCTGACATGCTCAAGCTTCTTGTCGTTTCGTCTTCCATGCGCATGGACAAAATTTGAACTTTAAGCGCCTTTAGAACCAGACTAGAAGGCATCAGAAATTTGAACAATCCGTTGGGAGTCTTATCATACCAAAAGCATAAAAAAGTTCTTAAGAGTACTCAAACGAAGAACAGGCTTTCAGGGAAGGTGATCTTCCAAGTAAAACGGGACGATCATTGAATGCCACTGGTCACAATCATGGAAGAAATCCCAATCTCTGCAGCCTAGATTAATCCCGAAACCCGAACCCTAAACTAAATGCCCTCAACCCCTAAACCCTAGGGCCTAGATGTCTTATGGCCGAACCCGAAGCGACCTAGTCTCGGATACGCAAATCCCGGACCCCTAACTCCAAAGCCTACGCCCTAAGCTCTGAACCTAAACCAAACCCAAGCATAAACTACAGCTAAATAGGCCCCATGTCATGGACTCTCGGCCTAGCATGTTGCCATCCTTGAGCTGGTGGTCAAACTCCATGGCTGCTGGAGATCTGCCGATGCGTGCAAGTAGGTTTTAAGTTTCTAGGGTTCAGGCGTTACCTGGAGCCCCAACCCTGCAAAAATAGTAGGTTGTGACCCCCGTGATTCCTAGATCCCGAGGTAGAGGGTGTTTATGGTTTGTTGTTACGTGGTTCGACTCGGAGATTCTGAAAGAGTGCAGTCTTGCCAACTTGCCGACACCCTCGCACTGAGCATCAGCCAGAGTCCTGGAGCTTTCCGGGACAGTTCGTGTTGTTCACACCTGGCATTTCTACAGCCGTTTTGTGGAGCCTGGGAACCAGGACAACAGCTACACCGGAAAGCCCTCAAGCCAATAGCACGAAACCAGGGTCGCCTCACATGCTCCTCCAAGGCCGTCGAAGACTCCCACTCCTTTCGGGTGTAAGCACGGTTTGCTTAGATGGGAGTGCACGCTAGTGAATGAGGACCCTTGAACGATCCCGTCCCCGGAATCCCTGATCCAAGAACACCTGGGACAAGGGATGTCTTTCGATGCTTCAGACTGCTCGTGTTGGTGGCAAGGCCACAGACGTCCCTTGAGCTCGCAACATGTACGGTAGCTACATCAAAACTGGAAAGTGCAGCTGACACTACAGCTCGCATCGATCACTCGTCCATCATGCCATCCGGCCAACATACCCGCATCCCTGATAGCTTGCGCCGGCTCTGCAACTATGCATAGACGCATGTGCATGCATACATTTTCTAGGCTAGCGAGACGGGCACTTCTGCAAGCAGAGTGCCGGAGGCCTGCAAACACACAGCAACCGCCAGCAAAAACACCATGAAGTAAAGCCGACGACCGGCAAGAGTCTGACACCTGGCCTTCCTTTTATCAGGGCCAAGACAAGCCTTCGTGCTTCTTGCTCATGCTTGTCGTCGCGGTGGTCGTTGGTCGTCGCGAACGTCGTCGTGGTCGTGGTCGTCGTCAGTCAGTGGTCGTAGTTGCAGTTGTAGTCGTAGTCGCCGAAGTAGAAATAGAAGCGCCAGCGGGTAGTAACTACTTAGTAGAACCGGTCTTGCGTCAGCATTCACCACTAGTGTCACTGCTGCTAGGCGTGCTAGCCGTAGCACAGCACCACCACTTCGAGAACAGCCCCAAAAGCCTCAACAAACCGAAACCCAGCTCACCGGACTTTCGGCGATCAGGGCTATTGAACTTCCTACAACAGCAGCAGTCCTGGACCACCATAAACAAGTTCTGCGCCTCACATCAGTGCGCAAGGCTGGAGTGTAAGTGCGTTCTCCTCTTTGCCTGGCCTAGGATCACTGCCGGGAAACGACCTTTGAAGCGGCCAGGAACTCTAGACCCACCGATGGCATCATCAGGTGAAGTGAACCTCCAAAAACTCGAAAGCCTGAAACCCAAAACCTTCAGTGCCAAATCTTGACCTATACGCATGGAAAGTAACAAGCCCAAGAACTGCGCTTCTAAAGTCCGAATCCTTAAGTCGTGATAGCTGTGCAGAAAATGGTAAGAACCAATGCTTGCTTTGCTGGCTGTGATCTTGCTTTGTTATGCTGGTGCTAAGCTGGTGCTACGAGATTCCTGGCAGCAAGCAGACAAGCGCCAACTCGAGGAATGCCGGGGGGGGGGCTTCTTGGGAGCATCCTGCGGGAAAGCCCGACATCCCACAAAAAACCATGCGGAGACACCTCCACCTTAAGCCCGGCACTTCAAAACGCCCCATCATCCTCCGCCCCAGGCCTTGGAAGACTAAAGCTCCAATCCTCGTGTCCCAATCCGGGTTTCCACTCGCTGATACCCTAGACCCCATGTGATCCAACCCTAAATAACCCTCAGCCCTACATTCGAAGCCCCTCGAAACCATGCGTCACAACCAAATTCATGAAGGCGCCTTAAATCTGTCAATATTAGGTTTGGGGGGGGGGGGGGGGG